>SJYA01001198.1:2003725-2060596 GCA_006410615.1 Neotragus moschatus
TTGAATATTATTAAGTTGGATAAATGTTTTATCCTAATTTAAAATAACACATTCAATTTCAGTCACTTGTCAAAATTTGAAAAGCAGCAGGCTGTGTGTGGTTAATAATGAGTTAAGAGAGTGTGTGTACACTCAGTCACTAAGTCATATCTGACTCATTGTTAACGCCATGGACTATAGCCAGCCAAGCTCCTCTGTCCATGCGATTTTCTGGGCAAGAATACTGGAGTGAGTTGCCATTCCCTTCTCCAGGGGATCTTCCCAACCCAGGGACTGAACCCACATCTCTGGCATTGGCAGGCAGGTTCTTTACTGCTCAGCCACCAGGGAAGCCCAAGAGTTAGACAGACTTGGTTCAAATTGTGGTTCTGTTATTTAAGAGCCATGTGAGTCTGGTCCAACTACTCACCTTTCCCGATTCTCAGTTTCTTGTTTTAAATGATGGACTGGATAATATCCTCTTCTCAGATTTGGGTGAGGATTAAGATAACGTATTTTTAAGGACAGTCTACATCTCCTCCCTTGTGTCAGCCATACTCTCAGTAATGAATAGTAAAGCTTTTTTTTAGCTGAACTATGAAACACAATTTCATTTGTGCCATGTAACTCAAGGGTGGAAGGCAGAGGTGTGTGGTGTAGACAGGAAGCCGGGTGCAAGCCTGGAAGTCAGACTGCTTGCCGGTGAAGGGAGTTGAAGTCAACGCAGAACCAGAATCAGAGACAGCTGAGGACAAGAGGTGCTGACATAGGGGTTAAGAGTCCTGTGATGAACGTGGCTCCCCAGGGAGAGAGAACAAGTGAGAAATGCTATTCAGGCACCGCAAATCCACTATTCCCCGCTGTGAAGACCACGATCTGATTTGCATCACAGGCAGCCTGTTGTGAATGCATGTTTTAGGCCAGATACACAGCATCAAATTAATCCTGGCTCATTTCAGTAATATATATTTCCAATGTTATGCCTCACCCACCTTGACCTTATCATTCTAGACTCTGACTTGACTGGCCATAATCTGGTTCACCTGTCTCATTTCCAGCTATTTTTCTCTTTTTTGACATCTCAATATTCATTGATATGGAGTTCCATTTTGGTCATGTAATCTATTTGATCTTGCCTCCAAAGTTTCATTAGCCTAGAAAAATATCATTTTTCAAAAAGTTTCCACACATGGTTCAGCTATATTTATCCACACATAAATCTTTGAGTGAGTAAACAAATGGTCAAAAACACATCTAATCATCTGATTACAGCACATGAAAACAGTTATAAAAAATTGCATTGTTTCTGAGCATTTATTTACTTAAAGTTCAGAACAGGAAACACATGTTTAATTTAACCTGTGTCAAAGATTCTAATATTCAGTAAACAATAGTTTACAGGTCTACTGCATAGGAGCCAAACTTCAGGCACCATATTCGAACCTAGCTCCACCATGTCTCAGCTTTTGTCTTACCTTACTCTTCTCTTTAATTCTTAGCACAGTTAGAAAAAATTCTCTTCATGTCCTGTACTTGGAAGCTTTCTTCACTTGGACCTTCTTCAGATCTTTGTTTGTTTTCCAAATGGCTTATCAATAAATGTCTTCTGAATAAAAATAAAGTGCTCTCGATGAAAGATTCTGTGTAATTTATTCCACCTCATTTCAAAGCACATTCAAATCGACAGAGCAATATAAAGTGTAAAGTTTTATATTCCAGATATTGATAATGATTGTCATCAGAAAGATTTAAAAATTTTAGGCATTGATCAAAGATGTAGGAAAACTTTGGGGGGGGGTGCCTCTCAAAAAGTCACACCACTTAGTAAGTAGAATCTACTTTCTTGTAAATAACATCGGTCCTTCCCCCTTCATTCATACTTCCTTCAGTGCAATGACTTAGCTCTAGAATCTTTTTCCTGAGTTTCAGATGATGAGATTATCTTCTCTAGGTATTTCCTGGGGTCAGTGGGGCCAGGACTGAAAACTGAGCAATTTGTTATAATAGGTTTCTGTAGTTTTTAAAAACAGTTGACAGTTTCTACATAGGATAGCCTAAAAAGCATTAGCTACTCCTTCCCTACTTCTTCTGCCAAACTTCAGTGTCTCCATTTTTCCAAGATTTTGAGGCACTATGCCCAAGAGTTTGAAGACACTCAGGACACCTTTTTTGCCATCTTTCCCTACTGAAGTATCAGCAACAACTCTGACCTATTGAAAGTAGCTGAGTGCATGTCCATAAGCAATTGAGAGTCAGAAAGTCAACCTCATAGTTAAAACTCATAGTTTCCTCATCTGAAATCAATGACCTTGGAGATCCCAGCCTAGCATTTCTGAGCTCCTCCTTATGGGACTATAGGAGAAGTATAGATTAGGAAAACCCAGTCCCTACTTGAAAGTTGCTCATCATTTCACTGGGAATTAACCATAATGCCAGGCAAAATGTAACAAGAACTGTGACAGCAGTATCAAGAGAAGAACTTGATTCTTACATGGACAAGGAAACATCTGCTGAGCTTTGAAGATTAAGCAGTACTTTGGTCACCAGATATGAAGAGCCAGCTCATTAGAAAAGACCTTGATGCTGAGAAAGACTGAAGGCAGGAGGAGAAGGGGATGACAGGATGAGATGGTTGGATGGCATCACTGACCCAGTGGACATGAATTTGAGCAAGCTCCAGGAGATGATGAAGGACAGGGAAGCCTGGCATGCTGCAGTCCAATGTGCTGCAAAGAGACAGACATGACTAAGCAACTGAACAACAACAAATACTTGGGAATATAAGAGAAAATGACATTTCAGGCAGAGGAAAGAATTTGTGCAAAGGCATAGAGACCTATGAGTGTGTTGTAAAGAGATGGAGCTGGGAGAAATGCCTGTCATAGCAGGGCAAGTCTCCTAAGTAACCATGTGCTGCTGCTGCTGCTAAGTTGTTTCAGTCATGTCTGACTCTGTGCAACCCCGTAGATGGCAGCCCACCAGGCTCCCCCATCCCTGGGATTCTCCAGGCAAGAATACTGGAGTGGGTTGTCATTTCCTTCTCCAATGCATGGGTGCATGCTAAGTTGCTTCAGTCGTGTCTGACTCTGTGCAACCCCATAGATGGCAGCCCACCAGGCTCCTCTGTCTCTGGGATTCTTCAGGCAAGAATACTGGAGTGGGTTGCCATCTCCTTCTCCAAGGTAACCACGTGGAGCCACCCAATAGGCCGTGAAGTGAGTGAAAGTCACTCAGTTGTGCCCTACTCTTTGCGACCTCATGGACTATACAGTCCATGGAATTCTCCAGGCAAGAATACTGGAGTGGGTAGCCTTTCCTTTCTTCAGGAGATCTTCCTAACCCAGGAATCAAACCCAGGTCTCCCACATTGCAGGTGGATTCTTTACCAGGTGAGCCACAAGGGAAGCCCAAGAATACTGGAGTGGGTAGCCTATCCCTTCTCCAGCATATCTTTCCAATTCAGGAATTGAACCAGGGTCTCCTGCATTGCAGCAGATTCTTAACCAACTGAGCTATCAGGGGTCCCTGTTCATTTCCTTCATAGCACCTATCACAAGTAGTACATAAACGTTCATTTATTTACTTGCTTATATTTTCTAATTATTTATAGCTGTATGGATTTCTCACACAGTTAAAGCATCACGTGCTTAATTAATTTGCGTGTGTGCTCCCATGTGATGCTAGCGGTAAAAAACCTGCCTGTCAATGCAGGTAGACGTAACAGACATGGATTTGATCCCTGGGTGGGGAAGATCCCCTGGAGGAAGTCACAGCAGCCCATTCCAGTATTCTTGCCTGAAGAATCCCATGGATGGAGGAGCCTGGTAGGCTACAATCCATGGGGTTGCAAAAGTTGGCTATGACTGAAGCGGCTAAGCACGCACCATGCACATATATGTGTATATGTATGTATATAGATACAAATTATTGTCACCCTACCAGCCATTTACCACTCACATTGCTTTTCATTTTCGAGCAAGAATTCTTACGTTAAGAGCTATAGAAGGAGACAAATAATTTAATCACCATTACTAAAATATTTGTTGTATTATCACTCTTGCCAATTTTTCCATTTTAATATTTGGAGCAGTTGTCCTGAGAGTACCGTTTTTTCAGACGAATCACTTCCCTCTGGCTCCCACTGAGACATCCTACTTGTGTCACAGCTTTGAAGCCAGTGAACAGAATCTCCTTGCACTGATTTTACTTGTGCAATGCTGACACTGAATCCACTCTTACCTTTGTTCACAAGAGGCGAAGGGAAGCGGTATTTTCGCTATGCCTTCCTTAGAAGTGGCAGAGCAGGCATAATTCAATCTGGGGCCATACAAGAGACTTACAAATTCAGCTGACTACAAGGATCTTTTTCCCAGTTCTTCTTTTTTAAAAATTCAAGAGAAGTTTTAGATTGTCCTCAGAGATTATGTGACTCTGATACCATGACTGTACATAGCATCGCTTTGGGGCTATTCAACCTTGATTTAACCTCTGAAATTGGAGCCTTCTGTCTCTGCCTCTTTAACTGTAAATGGAGTCTATCATGCTGACTTCTTGAAAGAATGGTTTAACAACGTGGCTGAGTGAGAGAGTCACAGCATTTGCTATTCTGTCACCTGCATCAAAGAAACACAATAACCTTGGTAAAATAGGAAAGTGTCTGTTAGAACACTTACATAAAGAAAGGTAGAATAATCAACTCAGACACCCAGTATCCATCTGTCCTGATACAATTCTGAACTTTTTATTATTTAGAAAGTTTCATGGAAGAACATATGCACATTGGATAATTACATGATGAATTAAGGAACATTTTAAGCAGTTATTTTCATACTGCTTCTAGATATTCAGTTAAGGACTAAAGCCCTTTAAGGGGACCATTGATCATATTTGTGTCTGTGTAACTTTTTGAAATTGAGTATAGGTCTTCAAAACCTGATTTCAGTATTGATGATTTAGTGAAGTCCATGTGTAGAGTTGTTTCTTATGTTGTTGGAAAAGGGTGTTTGCTGTGAACAGAGTGTTCTCTTGACAAAACTCTGTTAGCCTTTGCCCTGCTTCCTTTTGTACTTCAAGGCCAAACTTGTCTGTTACTCCAGGTATTTCTTGACTTCCTACTTTTGCATTCCAATCCCCTGTGATGAAAAGGATATCTTTTTCTGGTGGTAGTTCTAGAGGGTCTTATAGATCTTCAGAGAACCAGTCAACCTCAGCTTCTTTGGCATCAGTGGTTGGGGTGTAGACTTGGATTACTGTGTTGTTGAACGGTTTGCTTGGAAACGAACAAAGATCATTCTGTTGTTTTTGAGATTGTACCCAAGTACTGCATTTCAGACTCTTTTGTTGACTGTGAGGGCTATTCCATTTCTTCTAAGGGATTCTTGCCCATGTAGTAGATATAATGGTCATCTGAGTTAAATTCACCCATTCCAGTCCATTTTACTTCACTAATTCCTAAGCAGTCAATGTTAACCCTTATCATGTCCCAATTGACCACATCTAATTTACCTTGATTCATGGACCTAATATTGCAGGTTCCTATGCAATATTGTTCTTTACAGTATCTGGTCCCATCATTTCATGGAAAATAGAAGGGGAAAAAAGTGGAAGCAGGAACAGATTTTATTTTCTTGGGCTCTAAAATCATTGCAGATGGTAACTGCAGCCATGAAATTAAAAGACACTTGCTCCTTGGAAGAGAAGTTATGATGAATCCAGACAGTGTATTGAAAAGCAGAGATATCACTTTGCCAGCAAAGGTCTGTCTAGTCAAACCATGGCTTTTCCAGTAGTCATGTACAGATGTCAGAATTAAACCATAAGGAAAGCTGAGTGCCAAAGAATTGATGCTTTCAAACTGTGGTGTTGGAGAATACTCTTAAGAGTCTCTTGGAGAGCAAAGATATTAAGCCAGTCAATCCTAAAGGAAATTAACCCTGAATATTTTTTTGGAAGGACTAATGCTGAAGCTGAAGCTCCAATACTTTGGCCACCTGATGCAAAGAACTGACTCATTAGAAAAGACCCTGATGCTGGGAAAGATTGAGGACTGGAGGAGAAGGGGGCAACGGAGGATGAGATGACTGAATGTTATCACTGACTCAATGGACATGAATCTGATCAAACTCCAGGAGATAGTGAAGGACAGGGAAGCCTGGAGTGCTGCAATCCATGGGATCACAAAGAGTTTGACACAACTGAACAATAACACCAAATTCAAAACCTGAAAGAGAGAGAATGAACATTTATGTTGTCCCACAAGGAAATTTTTCTACAATGTTAAATAATACGCTCTTGACGGTTTCCTTCACTTTTTAAATATTTTTAATAACTTTTAAATAAATTTACTTATTTTTGGCTATGCTGGGTCATCACTGCTGCACAGGCTTTTCTCTGGTTGTTGAGAGTGGGAGCTGTTCTCTAGTTGTGGTGCACGCGCTTTCCTTTGCAGAGGCCTCTCTTGTTGCGGAGCACTGGCTCAGGGCATGCGGGCCTCAGGAGTTGCAGCTCCTGGGCTCTAGAGCCCAGGCTCAATAGTTGTGGCGCACAGGCTTAGTGGCTCCGTGGCATGTGGGATCTTCCCAGACCAGGGATGGAACCCATGTCTCCTGTATTTGTAGGTGGGTCCTTTACCACTGAGCCACCAGGGAAGCCCAGGATTTCCTTAACTTTTAAAGAAGATTCTACTTTCTCTGGTCCACCAAGTCAGTTTTCACTTTTCAACTTGTGATACAGCTTCCTTTTCCTCTCAGCATCTTTGCTCTTGGGATTTTGCCTTTTTAAAAGGTTTTTAATGTCATTTTAGTGGAAGCTGAAGGTTTTGGTCTCTGCTGATGGATGGGCCTCAGAACAACTGGATGAGGGTGGTGCTTGTCTTTTGGAGCCCAAGACAGACTGGTGAGCACCCTTCCGCTCTCAGAGCCAGGCTCCCCTTGCTCTATGACTTCTAGTGAGGCCTGAGGCCTCCGAGTCCTGTGAGGCAGAATCAGGACACTCCACTTCTGGGCTGGGAGAGGGCCAAAGATGCCCAAGCCAAATCAAATGTTGACTGTTCTTTAGGCATTTCCACCACAATATTGGAATTGAGCACATTGGCCAAATAAAGTTGATTTTTTTTTTTTTTAAGGCAGGATGAGAAAAAGAGGGACATTGTTCAGTCTTGAAATCTCAGGGTTCAGCCCCCAAAGTGCTGAAATCACTCTTCCTCAGAGAACCCAAGGCAGCTACAGTTTTTTCTAGGTCAAAATATTTTTGGTTTGTGGTTCCAAATATTTTTTTATCATGGTCCCCTTTTATTGTATATATGTCCTCTTGCTACGTGAATTTTTTGCTCCTCCTTTTTTTTTTTTTAGTGAATCCATCAATTTTCCTTTATTTATTTAACTGCTGCTGCTGCTGCTAAGTCACTTCACTCGTGTCCAACTCTGTACGACCCCATAGATGGCAGCCCACCAGGCTCCGCCGTCCCTGGGATTATCCAGGCAAGAACACTGGAGTGGGTTGCCATTTCCTCCTCCAATGCATGAAAGTGAAAAGTGAAAGGGAAGTTGCTCAATTGTGTCTGACTCTCAGCGACCCCATGGACTGCAACCCACCAGGCTCCTCCAACCATGGGATTTTCCAGGCAAGAGTACTAGAGTGGGCTGCCATTCTAAGCAAAAACAAAAATACCCCTGTATGCTCATTACATTTTTCTATAAGTGTAATTAAACCAATCTATTAACAAGGTGAAGAGTCGATACACAAAGTATTCAGTGAAAATTATACAAAGTCACTCTAAAAATACCATTAGTGCAAGTACATTTGTGATTCATATTCCAAGTACCTGGTGAAACTCATCAATCAGAACTTCTCTGCAACCATACTAAGGATAGACTTATTGGCAGCTAACTGAAGACTGTGGCGTGCACTACCATAGTGGATTTAGGTGAATGGCATATTCATCAGTTTCCCCCTGAAGGTTGCTTTTCCCTGGGAACTGTTCTCCCTCCCAGGACAAACGTGCTGCCTATGTACAGAGAGGGGACCTTCCCAGGTGGCTCAGTTGTAGAGTCCACCTGCAATGCAGAAGACAGGAGTTCAATCCCTGGGTTGGGAAGATCTTCTGGAGAAGGAAATGGCAACCCACTCCAGTAGTCTT
The DNA here is from genome assembly GCA_006410615.1 of Neotragus moschatus. Taxonomy (NCBI): domain Eukaryota; kingdom Metazoa; phylum Chordata; class Mammalia; order Artiodactyla; family Bovidae; genus Neotragus; species Neotragus moschatus. Next base: position 2,011,842 of record SJYA01001198.1, read on the forward strand.
GCTGGGAAATCCCAAGGACAGAGGGGCTGTGACACTCTGACACTGACAGAGTGTCACAGGTTTCAGTGAAGGTGTCAGAAAGACTACAGCCACCTGAAGACTGACTACAGAAGAGCCTTCTTCTCAGCTCACGTGCATGGTTGTGAGTAGGATTCAGGTCCTGGCAAGCTGTTGGAGTGAGGTCTGTCAATGACAAATTGGCTCTTGCCAAGGGCATTGAATCCTGCGCTGCTGCAGCTGTTGACCTTTGACAGGCCCAGAAGGGAGTTGAGGGTGGAGAACGAGGCAGTTTGTGCTCCAAGAAAACTGGCAGAACAGGCCTTCTGATAGTTAAGCATTTTCAGGAACTGATTTTATGAGCCCAACCCTTATCTCTCCTCGTATCTAGAAAATCACTAAATCCCTTCATGGTGACAAAACTCCTTGTGACTAGCAGAAAATCTTTTGTAAGATAAGGGTTTGGTTGTATGAAATCCTCCTTCACCAAAATCACGTATATTGACCTGTGACCTTCCCCATCTTCCTCTTTGGAGAAGTTTCTCAGAGTGATCTGAGGTGCTGTCTCCTGGACTGCAGTCCTCATTTTGCTTCAAATAAAACTTAACTTGCCACTTTCATATTGCACATTTTTTTTAAGTTGACAGGGTTTCAGTGCCTTAGTAGCTGGTGGCCAGAAAGAAGACAGTTTGTTGCCACATGGCCCTCTCTGTAGGGCAGCTCACAACTGGCAGTTTGTTTTATCAAATAAACATATGAAAAGGGTCACAGAGACAGGGAGGGCAAGCCAGACAGAACTCACTGTCTTTTATGACCTTGTCTCTGAAGAAACACCGCATCACTATTTCCATATTCTATTATTTATAAGAGAAAACATTAGTAATCATTAGCTAAATCCACTTCAGCTACCTTCATTAATCAAGACTGTTTTAAGACTTGCATGTCCTCCAAGTGGCATGATAGTTAAGCCAGTATTTAAACCCCGGTAGTATGGCTCTACGGGCTTCCCAGGTGGCGCTAGTGGTAAAGAACTCACCTGCAATGCAGGAGATGTAAGAGACACAGGTTCAATTCCTGGGTTGGGAAGATCTCCTGGAGGAGGACATGGCAACGCACTCCAATATTCTTGCCTGGAGAATCCCATGGACAGAGGAGTCTGGCGGGCTACAGTTCATAGGATCACAAAGACTCAGACAAAGACTGAAGTGACTTAGCAAGCACACAGTATGGCTCTACAGCCCTTAACCATCACAGTATTCACTTTCTTATTAAAAAAAGATAGGGCACTAGAGAGCAATAGATTTATAGTTAGATCTAGACACTGTGGAGTGCCCACTAAATAAATAACTCTAGAGCAATTTTCTTTCTTCTGAGCTTTTCATTGTGCTGTTGTAAAAGAGACAGGATGATAAATAACTCTATACTAACTTTAAATTTTCATAAACATTCTTTTCATGGGAAAAATTATGATTGGAGAGATTTGAGTGACTTGTCCTAAGACAGTACACTGTGTGCTGCTTTTCTCATATTCATAAATATTTTTCCATGTCATCAATCATTCTTGAAAAATATGACTGCTCATATCTGTGCTTCTTGAGCTTTAATTCAATAGTCATACTACATGCTTTATTCTGAGAGTGCTTGAAACATCTGGATTAAATCCTTTGAAGTCACAGTGTGTTGCTATGTACTATTACAAACTCTGGAGAAAAAATAATGTTTCAAGCACATTGGTAAAAAACATTAGAGTGCCAGGCAATATGACAGTTGGCTTTTCCCTGCCCTTTGAAATACCCACTGTATTCCAAGGTGCAGACAAACACTGATTCCACAAACATTACCTGGAGGTACCTAGAATAGTCGAATTCATAGAGTCGGAAAGTACGGTGGTAGAGGCCAGGGGTAGAAGTGTAGTGGAGGGGAGAGGGAGCGGGGACCGAGTGTTTAATGGGGACAGAGTTTCAGTTTAAGAAGGTGAAACATTCGGGAGATGGATGATGGGAAGAGTAGTAGCACAACAATGTGAAATGTACTTAGTGCCACTGAACTGTACAGCTAAATATGATTAAACTAGTATATTTTATATTACATGACTTTCACCACAATAAAACATCATTAAAGAAAGAAATTTCCATTGAAATGGGGGGCCTGTTATAAAACTAGGGGGGCATAGTACCAACTCTGAAACCACTGTCCACATATAGGACTCTGAGGAATTTCTGTTAGATGCTTTGCGATGAAAATGGATTTTTATAGCACTGATTTCCTTTTTAAAATTATTACACAATAACATTAAATCTTGAAGAAAAATACACATACTCAGGAGATCTGTAGTGTTGCTGNCTAGGGGGGCATAGTACCAACTCTGAAACCACTGTCCACATATAGGACTCTGAGGAATTTCTGTTAGATGCTTTGCGATGAAAATGGATTTTTATAGCACTGATTTCCTTTTTAAAATTATTACACAATAACATTAAATCTTGAAGAAAAATACACATACTCAGGAGATCTGTAGTGTTGCTGGAGACATAGCTAGCCTACAGTCATAGCTCCTCAAATTTCATCCGTTGGGCCAACCATGATTTTGAGGGGCTGGGGCAGAACCACTGGAGGAGTCCAGGAGCATCTCTATCCACATGGGCCAGGCCGAGCACAGAGAGCAATGCCTGCTGGGAGCTCTAATTCCTAGGGTACCACATCAGAGCCAAAGGCACCACGCCCAGCAATGAGGTGCTGGAGTCCGACAATAACTAAAACACCTTCAGTGAAACGGGGGCCGTCTTCATGGCCCTTTCAAATACGTGGGGTAAGAACTGGCAGGTGTAGGCGGCTATTCCATCATGAGCAGCTGATATCTGGCGAGCTATGCCAGAGGCGACTACACACAGGGCTCTCTATGAGGCAGACCATCAGACGGGTGCTGCAGTCAATCCCAAAACTGGTGAATGGACCAAATGCCCTTAGCACCAGNAAAGAGGATAATGAGAACAGATGTGTAGTTGCCAAGATGGGTAAGGAGTGGGAGAGGGGTGGATTGGGAATTTGGGGTTAGCAGATGGAAACTGCTATATATAGGATAGATAAACAACAAGGTCCTATTATATTCAATATACTATAATAAATGAAAATGGAAAAGAATATGAAAAAGAATATATATATGTATAAAATGAGTCACTTTGCTGTATAGCAAAAATTAACACAGCATTATAAATTAGCTTTACTTCAATAAAATTTTTTAAAAAGGTGTGAGATAGACAAATATTATTATTATTGTATGGAATATTATTCAGTCATGAAAAGGGAAACTCTGCCATCTGTGACAACGTGGATGAAAGGAGAAGACATTATGCCATGTGAAATAAGTTAGNAAAATGGAAAAGAATATGAAAAAGAATATATATATGTATAAAATGAGTCACTTTGCTGTATAGCAAAAATTAACACAGCATTATAAATTAGCTTTACTTCAATAAAATTTTTTAAAAAGGTGTGAGATAGACAAATATTATTATTATTGTATGGAATATTATTCAGTCATGAAAAGGGAAACTCTGCCATCTGTGACAACGTGGATGAAAGGAGAAGACATTATGCCATGTGAAATAAGTTAGAGAAATACAAATACTGTATGATATCACTTAAATGTGGAATCTGAAAAAGCCAAACTCATAGAAACAGAAACTAGAATGCTGGTTACCAGGGGCTAATGACATGACATGTTCAGTTGCTCAGTCATGTCCGACTCTTTGCTGCCCCACTGACTGTAGCCCATCAGGCTCCTCTGTCCATGGGATTTCCCAGGCAAGAATACTGGTGTGGGTTGCCATTTCCTTCTCCAGGGGGATCTTTTCAACCCAGGGATTGAACTCACATCTTTTGCATTACAGGCAGATTCTTTACTGCGGAGCCATCTGGGAAGCCCTTACCAGAGGCTGAGGGAAATGGGAAGATGTCAGTCAAAAGGCACAAACTTCCAGCTATGTAATTAAAAAATTCTGGGAATCTAATGAATAGGGTGGTGAATGTAGCTAATATTACTGTACTATATACTGGACAGTTGCTGAGAGAGTCCATATGAAATGTTCTTACCACACACAAAAAATGGTAATTACATGATGGGATGGAGGTGTTAGCTAAAGCTATGGTGATAATCATTTTTGCAACATGTAAGTCGATCACACTTAAACGTACACCTTAAACTTATACAATGAAAGAAAATGAAAGTGTTAGTTGCTCAGTCGTGTCTGACTCTGCGTCTCCATGGACTGTAGCCCACCAGGCTCCTCTGTCCATAGGATTTCTCAGGCAAGAATACTCCAGTGGGTGGCCATTTCCTTCTCTGGGGGATCTTCCCAACCTAGGGATTGAACCTGGGTCTTCCACATTGCAGGCTGATTCTTTCCCGTCTGAGCCACCAGAGAAGCCCAGCTTATACAATGCTCCATGTCAATTATATCTCAATAGAGTCAGAAAAAATGCAAATATTGAAAGTCTAAGGAAAAGGGTCTTATAAATAACTTGTAGCAAAGACAATAATGGCTACAAATGGTACCTTAGCTTCCTTCATACTCGGCCTCCTAACCTCTCGGTTCACTCCATGTTCAACTCCTGGTCTGTAGATTCCACATGTGCTCAGTCCCCTTGCAGTCAGGGAGGGGCACATGACTAGTTCTGACCAATGGGCTGTGAAGAAAGTAAATGTGTATTACTTCTGGGACATGACAGTGAAAGCCCACGTGATCTCTCCAGCGCTCTTCCTCATTCCTCTGTGAATGCAGAGGATGCTCCTTATTCAGAGAGGAAAACCAGAGGTTCAAAGCAGTTTAAAGGGCTGACTCATTGCTGGAAGACAGAAGAGCCATGGCTCTGAAGAGCCATTTAGATCTACAGATGACTTTGCATTAGCAAACATATTTTGCTGTTGTTCTTTGCTATAAACCTAGCTTTTCCTAATATACAACCCAACAGAGCAATACAAATGTTCAGTAATGGGGAGGGGTGATATATATATTATGCCACCACTATTTGGTGAAGAATTATTAGCCATTGAAAATAATTGTTACAAAACTACTAACAACATATTAAGTGGCCAAAAGCAAAAAACAAAAATATGATCAGAAAGGTCGATGGTGATAAAAGGCAGTGCTTTCCAAGTAAAACTGACAGAGTGGATGAAATTGTGATCAGAATTCTCCTTAAAATGTTTTCCAGAAAACTACTGACAGATCAGAATATGTGTGTTTGTTGGGGAGGGATATGGAGATGAAGAATGGGGTGGTCCCAGCTGAGCCTAANGGTGATAAAAGGCAGTGCTTTCCAAGTAAAACTGACAGAGTGGATGAAATTGTGATCAGAATTCTCCTTAAAATGTTTTCCAGAAAACTACTGACAGATCAGAATATGTGTGTTTGTTGGGGAGGGATATGGAGATGAAGAATGGGGTGGTCCCAGCTGAGCCTAAACTCATATTCAGTCTTGTTCAGATATACGTTGACTATCTGCTAAAGAAGGAAAGAGTAAAGACACGTGTGTGTGCTTAGTCACTCAGTCGTGTTCAACTCTTCACAACCCTATGGACTGTAGCCCACCAGGCTTCTCTGTCCATGAGATTTTCCAGGCGAGAATACTGGAGTGGGTTGCCATTCCCTTCTCCAGGGGATCTTCCTGACCCAAGGATCGAATCTGTGTCTCTTACATCTCCTGCATTGGCAGTGCCACCTGGGAAGCCCATAAAGACACATATTTTGTTCAATAACAATGTATCAGTCTTTGGCGTGAATGAGGACTCATTTCTGAGCACTTGAGTTTGTTCTCTGACCCAGACTCCTTGGACTCATGTCAGCTCTTGAGAGCTGTTTGGCAACATATCTTTGTGTGCAATGTTAGAAGCCTAAGGCTGTGCAACTTCAGGAAGTAGGGGTGGAAGTTAGAAATTCACCTGAATTCAGTGAAGAGCAGCACTGACCCTTGAAAATGTGGAGCCAGGACAGAACAGAAAACGGCCAACATCAAAGGCACAGATAACACCAACATGCCCATTTCTGGGGGGCAGCAGGAGGGTTGCACATAGGCTCAGCATGGTCCCACATGTCCCTGTAGCTTTGAGGTGCCAGAAAGCTCAGAGAGAGGCAGCTTCTGAGCACTGGGAACACTCCTGGTGCAGACATCAGGGCCGTTGATGGCCATCCTTAGTTTTGGGATAGCAGGGACCATGGGCTTTCCTGGTGGCTCAGACAGTAAAGAATCCACCTGCAATGCAGGAGACCCAGGTTCAGTCCCTGGGTTGGGAAGATCGCCTGGAGAAGGGAGTGGCAACCAACTCCAGTATTCTTGCCTGGAGAATTCCAAGGATGGAGGAACCTGGCGGGTTACAGTCCATGGGGTTGCAAAGAGTTGGGGCTGACTGAGTGATTAACATTTGCACTTCCAGGGACTTCAGTGGTCAGTGGGAGCTGCAAGAATTTATTCATGAGCTTTTGTGAGTTGGATCCTGGAAACTTTCTGAAGAGAAGGCAGGAAATTTGCAACAGGTCAGCCTCTGCAGAAGAGGGCAAGAGATCCCGAAGTCAGTGGAGAGAGCTAAGTTAAGGACACATGGTTTATTGCTATAATGCCCAGATTGTACAGCTTTGGGCAGGCATGCTTCCAAATGACAAACAGAAGAAAAGAGATTAACCTGGAAATGGACAAAGGAGCGTTAAAGAGGCAGCATTTCTTAGAACTTTCCCTCCAGCACCATCCACTTTGATCTGGGGGAAAGGAGGCTTTAGGTCATGGGAAAAGAGTTTATCAGATGCATATGAACCCCCTCTACTAACACCCATTTTGACATTCCAGGTGCCCTGATACTTGAAAGATGCTGCTCAGGAGAGTAACATGAATGTTTCAATCATTGTAAACAAACCCATTGGTAAGGAGAATGCATGATCAGCCATAGTACAGAGTACACGGTCCCTTTCCTAATCGTTAAAAAATAAAGAGGCATTCTGGTTATCAGGTCCGTCTCTTGGTGAAAAAGGACCTGTTCTCAAAAGACTGAATGCCCTTGGGTTACAGTCTTCAGATTGTTTTTAAACATACAAAGCTGACATTTGTGGCTCCAAAGTAATGTGAGAGATCTGATCACAGCTGCTGTCTAAATTGCTGATATTGTTGGCACACTCTAAAGCTGCACAAAAATTGTCAAAAGAAAAAAAAGACACAATCATCAAAATATCACCATATTAAAATTTCTATAATAATTGACACATATATATAAGAACAAAGGAAAATGCAGAAAAGGAGTGTGCTGGAGGCTGTTCCTCCAAATTTAATCTCCACCCTTCCCCACCTCAATTGATGCCCTTGGTGGATGGCTCCCAGTGACTATGTGAACCTAGTCTCTTCTCTATTAACTTTGTGGTGTCCTTCTAGAACAGTTGATAAGGTCAATTCCAGCAATATTTCACCTATATTTTATACTTTTAGGCCCTGATTTTAAAAGACATTTCCTACTCCAAAAATTACAAAAATATTCTCCTATGCCTTCAACTGCTAACTCTATGATTTTATTTCACACTTACGTCATTTTCTCTTTTTTTTGGCCACAACACACTTTTTGCAGTATCTTAGTTCCCTGACCGGGATTAAACCCAAGCTACGGCAGTGAAAATTCTGAGTCCTAACCACTGGACCACCAGAAAAATCATGCAATTAGGTCTTTCATCCTTCTGGGGTTTACCTTTGTGTGATAGAAAGCAAACATCCAACTTTTTCTCTACATAGTGAACTGCTTTCTCCAAACTCATTTGGAAACATTATATAATTTCCTCATGGTTTGTGTTGTTCAGTCTCTAAGTCATGTCTAACTCTTTGTGACTCTATGGACTGTAGCGATCCCTTTAGAGAGAATTAAAATCTCTGTAATACATGCTAAGTGAAGTAAGTCAGAGAAAGACAAAAATCACATGATATCAGTTATATGTAGAATATAAAAAAATTATCCAAATGAACTTATTTACAAAACAGAAACTATTTAGATGTGGAAAGCAAACTTGTAGTTGAAAGTAAAAGGCTCTCAGTCATGTTCAACTCTTTGCCACTCCATGGACTATACAGTTCATGGAATTCTCCAGGCCAGAATACTGGAGTAGGTCGCTGTTCCCTTTTCCAGAGGGTCTTCCAAACCCAGGGATTGGTTACCAAAGAGGAAATGGCCTTGGAGGGGAGGAGGGATAAATTAGAAGTTTCACATTCAGATCAGTTCAGTTCAGTCGCTCAGTCGTGTCTGACTCTGTGACCCCATGGACTGCAGCACACCAGGCCTCCCTGTTCATCACCAACTCCTGGAGTTTACTCAAACTCATGTCCATTGAGTCAGTGATGCCATCCAACCATCTCATCCTCTGTCATCCCCTTCTCTTCCTGCCTTCAATCTTTCCCAACATCAAGGTCTTTTCAAATGAGTCAGTTCTTCGCATCAGGTGGCCAATGTATTGGAGTTTCAGCTTCAACACCAGTCCTTCCAATGAACACTCAGGACTGATCTCCTTTAGGATGGACTGGTTGTATCTCCTTGCAGTCCAAGGGACTCTCAAGAGTCTTCTCCAACACCACAGTTCAAAAGCATCAATTCTTCGGTGCTAAGCTTTCTTTATAGTCCAACTCTCACTTCCATACATGACTACTGGAAAAATCATACCCTTGACTAGACAGACCTTTGTTGACAAAGTAATGTCTCTGCTTTTTAATATGCTCTCTAGGTTGGTCATAACTTTCCTGCCAAGGACTGTCTTTTAATTTCATGGCTGCAATCACCATCTGCATTGATTTTGAAGCCCCCAAAAATAAAGTCTGACACTGTTTATACTGTTTCCCCATCTATTTGCCATCAAGTGATGGGGCCAGATGCCATGATCTTAGTTTTCTGAATGTTAAATTTTAAGCCAACCTTTTCACTCTCCTCTTTCACTTTCCTCAAGAGGCTCTTTATTTCTTCTTCACTTTCTGCCATAAGGGTGGTGTCATCTGCATATCTGAGGCAATTGATATTTCTCCTGGCAATCTTGATTCCAGCTTGTGTTTCCTCCAGTCCAGCATTTCTCATGATGTACTCTGCATATAAGTTAAATAAGCAGGGTGACAATATACAGCTTTGATGTACTCCTTTCCCTATTTGGAACCAGTCTATTGTTCCATGTCCAGTTCTAACTGTTGCTTCCTGACCTGCATACAGATTTCTCAATAGGCAGGTCAGGTGGTCTGGGATTCCCATCTCTTGAAGAATTTTCCACAATTTGTGATGTTCCACACAGTCAAAGGCTTTGGTATAGTCATTAAAGCAGAAATAGATGTTTTTATGGAACTCTCTTGCTTTTTTGATGATCCAGCAGATGTTGGCAATTTGATCTCTGGTTCCTCTGCCTTTTCTAAAACCAGCTTGAACATCTGGAAGTTCACAATTCATGAACTGTTGAAGCCTGGCTTGGAAAATTCCCCAAGTTTCACATTAGCAGATTCATACTACTATATATGAAATGATAAATTAGCCAGTTATAAAACTGTAGTTTCAGCATTCTTTTCATTTACTATTTTGAAATATTTTCTTATCTCCAATATATATTTGTTATAATTTTTATTCATGGTACTTAATAAGTGGCCTTTATCTTTTGGAGTTTTAAGAATTTTTTTTTTTATCTTTGATTTTTAAAATTTCATAGTAATTCCCTGGTTGTCCAATGATTAGGACTCCACCCTTTCACTGCCGTGGCCCAGGTTTCAATCCCTGGTCAGGAAATTAAGATCCCATAAGCCACATGGCATGGCCAAAGAAAAAGTTTTTTTTACAATATAACGTACCTGGGGACTTTTAGTAATGAGTACTTTCAATCTGAGGTCTTTCACTTTCTTTAAATCTGGGGAAATTTTGGTAATTATCTCCTCAAATATTTTCTCTCCTTTGTGTATTTATTCCTATGACCTTTCTAGTTCTACAATAAAACAGATGTTTATATGACTACTATGATTCTCTTAATTTTTTCTTTCACATTTTCCAACTCTTTGTCTGATACTTTATGGAAGAATTTCTTGATTTGATCATCCAGCTCTTTCATTTATCTTTCAAATTGCATGCATTTTGCAATTCATCTCTATTATTGTTTCCTTTTTCAATCAGTTATTTGTAAATACATTATATGAAGTCAGATTTAATGGGCTAGGTCTCTAAGAAGTATCCTTCTTCCCCTCACATGGTCTCAGGATATAGAAGGTGAGATCAGAGGGAGAAAATGCCCAGAGGCTGAAGGCCTGTGCATCTTTGCCATCTTGTTTTCCTTCCACTCAAACTAGAATACGTTCTGATATCACCCTATTATTGGACTTGCTCTTCATTCCAAAACCAAGTTGGTGGAGAGAAAAGGGGATGGGTTATAAAGTTTTCCCCTGGTCTTTCTGCATTAAATGCACAAGATCCATTCTGGGGTTCTATTATCTTCTACACCAGGATTCAACTACCTTTAAAGTTTTACCTTAGTTTTTTAGCTTTATTGACTCTCTTCTACTTCTGTGGCTTTGCCAGAGCTAAATTTGAGTGAGGGGTCAAATCTTCTGGTTAGTTTGCCATCTTTGTTGAAGTGGAATGGGGAAATCCTTTCTAAGTTTAAATGCAGAATAGGAACTATTTTATGGATATAAATCTGACAAGGTTTTGCAGGCATTCCTTAGGAATTGCCTGGTTAGCAGCCCTAAATTCATTCACAAAGAATTGTTAGCACTACTTAAAAAAGAAAAATAAAGATTTCTTTAGGGACATTCAATGCAATTAGGAGTATTGTCTTTAGTAGTAGAGCTCACCACTAAAAAATGCTCTTTTAAAAAATTTGAGAAGAAAAGCTTTGAGAGTAAAAGGAAGAAGAGAAATGTCAAGGGTCTCCCCTTATATCTCATAGAGAGCAACAGAAACAAAGGACTAGAGCTTTTGTATTCTTCCTGTGCCTCACAGAAGACTAATATAGTAAGCAGGTGAGGGCTGAAGTCTTGGCAGTCATTATTAGCTGGAAGGTGGGTTGAAAAAAGAGTGGAAAGTGAAGAAGGAAGAAGACAGAGTTGAGCAGCAAGATGGTGGGAAAATCATGAATATGAGTAGAACAGGAGAGGTATGTAATGGCTGGATGTGCGTAGACATTTAGGGAACAGAAAGAATATGTAGAGGAAATCTTTGGGAAGACTTCTATGTGCTGTGCTGTGCTGTGTAAAGTCTATATTCTTCTTCAAGGCACCTGGAGTCTTATTTGTGTTTTCATTTCCGGTGTGTTTTCATTTTCATATGCAGAGGCTGGGCCACTTAAAGGCTTGGTTTTTATTTAAAATGTTGATAAATAAACCCTTTGTCCAGGTGCAATTTGTTTTAATTTGCTTTTCCAACTCATCAAATCCTGAATTATCTCATGTTTACCCTTTAACACAGCACTTGCCAAAGTGGGTTCAGCAATGATATAAAAGAGGGTTCTATAGTCAAATAAGGCACTTCCCAGGTGGCGCTAGTGGTAAAGAATCTGCCTACCAATGCAGGAGATATAAGAGATGCTGGTTCAATCCCTGGGTCTGGAAGATCCTCTGGAGGAGGAAATGGCAACCCACTCCAGTAATCTTGCTGGGAGAATCCCTTGGACAGATGAGCCTGGTAGGCTACAGTCCATAGGGTTGCAAAGAGTTGGACACAACTGAATGTCTGAACACGTAGTCAAATAAGTTTAGGGAGGGTGGCATTATATAGTATTAACATAAGTTCTTTGCTTGCAGGATTTCTCAGAGCCATTAATATGCAAATATTACTATCATTTCCCAAGAAGGAGACATAGTATGCTCTATTTCTCAAATTTGGCCACAGAATTATTTTTTTCAAGGCGTCTTAGGATACTAATGATACTACTGCTCCATAGACCCAACTATGAAATATTCTGATGGGTTGCCTACCTTTGCTTGAGTTAAAATGTAGACTCAGTAGACATAGTCAAGGGCAATTGGCAATTTTTTTTTTACAGTTGTTGTGAAATAGCATCTTGCAAGATGCATTTTTCATGGTATTAGCAATTACTTTAAACATTTAGCAATTGCTTTCACCATGAAAGTGTTATCTGTCATTCTGTCAATATGCATGATCACATTCAATTAAGTAATTTCTTTCAAAGTACTTGTATTGTTCTCTCTTTGTGGTACCTCATGTGGTTAGTCTTGTTTTCCTAAGACTCTGTCAACACCATAAAGGTAAAAACCATGCCTATTCCTTCACTGAGTGATGCGTAGCACTTGGTGCAATGCTAGATGCAAGATCAAGATTCGATAAGCACTCTTTGATTAGAAAAAATAAAAGTGCAACAGAAGCAAACTTTTATAAACTTCCTATGTATTAGTTATCATCTAAGTGTTTTTGTGCTTTAATTATCACTCCCTGCTCCCTTTTTCTCTCTGGTTCTTTTCAGCACAAAGTACACCCTGGAAGGAAAATGGGGACAATAAATTCAAGCAAAGTCGTCCTGAAAAAGTGTTTTTCTACTTGTTCCAATATTAAGAATAAATCTTGGCTAACAACTTCAAACTGTTCCAATCCATCTATCATCTTGATCCTCCGCCTCCCCCCCCCCCGCCCCGNTCTGATGGTGGGAGGGATTGGGGGCAGGAGGAGAAGGGGACGACCGAGGATGAGATGTCTGGATGGCATCACTGGCTCGATGGGCGTGAGTCTGAGTGAACTCTGGGAGTTGGTGATGGACAGGGAGGCTTGGTGTGCTGTGATTCATGGGGTCACAAAGAGTCGGACATGACTGCAGGACTGAACTGAACTGAGAACTCAACAGCAGAATAAAAACTGAAACATTCACAAATATTTGGTAGATAAAAAAAGCACACTCTTGAACAACAAATGAGTTAAAGAAGAAATTACAAGGGAAATTTTTAAAAGTGTTGTGAGATACATGGTAATGACAGGGACCTCCCTGGTGTTCTAGTGGCTAAGACTGGGTGCTTCCAATACTGCAGCCCTGGGTTCAATCCCTGGTCAGAGAACTGGATCCCATGTGCTGCAACTGAGAGTTCAGAGGCTACAACTAAAGATCCTGCGTGCTGCGACAAAGATCAAAGATCCCGTGTGAACCAGCTAAGGCCTGGTGCAGCCAAATAAATAAATACATAAGAATCTTTTAAAAAGAAATGGTATACAGTGAACCAAATCTTTCAGGCAACAGTTAAAGCAACACTAAAAGATGTTTATAGTAGTATGCCTTGGTCTTTAGTAGTATGTCTTCTTTACGCCTACATTAAAGAAGAGATCTCAATTCAATAACCTTACTTTTCACCTCAAAATTGAAAAAATAGAACAAACCAAGTCCCAAGTTAGCAAAAGGAAGGATTTAATAAAGGTCAAAAAATAAATGAAGAGCAGACAATGGGAAAAATTCAATAAAACTAAGAGTTGGTTTTTGAAAAGATCAACAAAGTTGACAAACTCTTAGCTGGACTAAGATGAAAGACAGAAGACAATAAAAATCAGAAATAAGAGAGGAGATACTACAGCTTGATGCCAAAAAATAAAGGATTATGAAAGATTACTATGAACAATTATAGGTCAGTGAATTGAATAAGCTAGAAAATTAATAAATTCTTAGAAACATACAACATACTGAGACTGAATCATGAAGAAATTTAAAAATATGAACGGACTTCTAACTAGCAAGGGGATTAAATCATTAATCCAAAACCTCCCAACAAAGAAAAGCCCTGGACATGATAGTTTTATAGAATTCTACTAAACATTTTAAAAAAGAAGAATTAAATTAATCCTCAAAGCTTCCAAAAATTGAAAAGATGGGAGCACTTCTAAACCCATTTTTTAAGGCCAGCTTACCAAGGTTAGAGAAAGATACAATAAGAAAAATTTAAACCAATACCTCTGATGAATTTTGACATTAAAATCTTTAGCAAAGCTACTAGCAAACTGAACTCAATAGCACATTAAAAGAATCATACACCACAACTAAATGAGATTTATTTCTGGAATGCAAGGATGCTTCAGTAAAGATCAATCAATGTAGTCCACTGCATTAATAGAGTGAAGAGTAAAAGTCCACATGATCATCTCAATTGATGCAGGAAAGGTGTTTACAAAATGCAACACCCTTTCATGATTAAAAACACTCAACAAACTAGAAAGAAACTACCTCTATAGAATAAAAGTCATATGGTGTAGTGGTAAAGAACCTGCCTGCCAATGCAGAGGGGACACGAGTTTGATCCCTGGGTCAGGAAGATTCCCTGGAGGAGGAAACGGCAACTCACTCCAGTATTCTTGCCTGGAAAATTCTATGGACAGAGGAGCCTAGTGGGCTAATAGTCCAGGGGGTCACAAAGAGTTGGACATGACTGTGCATACCCACACATGTGCACATACATGAAAAATCCACAGCAAACATCTTATTTTGCTTATTTTGTGATATAAGCAAGCCATATAAAGACCAATATTACGTAATTCCCTATGTAATAAAATAGTTGAAATTTTAGAAACAAAAAATAGATTGGTGGTTGCCAGGGACTACAGGGAGGAAAAAGGGGGAGTTTCTGTTCAGTGGGTAAAGAGTTTCAGTTTTATACAATGTACTGTACACTCAAATCTGGTTAAGAGATAAAACAAACTTGCAAATCACCTGCCCTCCAATAAAATTTTTTTAAATGTCTCAGAGAGTAAATTTTACGTTATATGTTTTTAGCACAATTTTTTTAGTGTCCCAGTTAAGTTATATGTTATACATAGGTTGTTATGTTATATGGTTTCACTACATAACCGAGTCATTAAAGTAATCCTTTCTTCCTGAAGCAATCCATCTCCAGTGCTCCTCCCCACCTGCACCAGAGAATGAATCACTCAAAGCTGTGTTTTACAGTAAATCTGCCTGGAGGTGGGGGTGGTAGAAACAACATTCAGATTTCCATTACTTTGCATGTGCTCTTTCCCAGTTTGAAAACTTCAGGGTAGGAATAGAGATGCAGGCTTAGAGAATGGATTTGTGGACACAGGGTGGGAAGCAGAAGGTGGGATGAACTGAGACGGTAGCACTGACATATACACACTGCCATCTGTGAAACAGACAGCTAGCAGGAAGCTGCTGCACAGCACAGAGAGCTCAGCTCTGTGCTCCGTGATGACCTAGATGGGTGAGATCGGGGCTGGGCGGTTGGAGGGAGGCTCTAGAGGGAGGGGGTGTTTGAATACATATAGCTGTATATATATATAAAAACATCACTTTTGTGATGCAAACATCATTTCTTATATGCTCTGCAAAACCAAAAAAGTGTATGCCTTGTCTTATTGTGATGTTTGCGGCATGGAACTGAACCTGAATTACCTCTGAGACACGCCTGTAATATATTTTCATCTGGGGAAAATATTTTAATACAATGGACATGGAAACAACCACTTTGGAAAATTTTTGGTAATTTTGGCAAAATTTGGTAATATTGAGTCAAGTTGAACATACTTATATCCTAAGACCTTGCAAGTCCACTTCTGTCTACAAACCTTATGAAAAGTCTCATGTATGTGAAAACTGGGGGCCAACCAAAATGTCCATAAACTGGAAAGTGGATAATGAATGGTAGACTATTTATATAATGGCATGCTGTATAGTACTTATGAAGATGGATAAATCCTAAAAACCTATTAAGCAAAACAAAAAAGTTGCAATGAGATACATATGATACCATTTTAAGTTAAGGTTTCAGTTCAATTCAGTTCAGTCGCTCAGTCGTTTCTGACTCTTTGCGACCCCATGAATCGCAGCACGCCAGACATCCCTGTCCATCANGTATAGTACTTATGAAGATGGATAAATCCTAAAAACCTATTAAGCAAAACAAAAAAGTTGCAATGAGATACATATGATACCATTTTAAGTTAAGGTTTCAGTTCAATTCAGTTCAGTCGCTCAGTCGTTTCTGACTCTTTGCGACCCCATGAATCGCAGCACGCCAGACATCCCTGTCCATCACCAACTCCTGGAGTTCACTCAGACTCACGTCCATCGAGTCAGTGATGCCATCCAGCCATCTCATCCTCTGTCGTCCCCTTCTCCTCCTGCCCCCAAACCCTCCCAGCATCAGAGTCTTTTCCAGTGAGTCAACTCTTCACATGAGGTGGCCAAAGTACTGAAGCTTTAGCTTTAGCATCAAAACCTGTTATATAACACTAGAAAATAAAAGAAGAGGCTTATAGAAAGGAAGAGTGCATCAGAGGTCTTAATGATATTTATGACCTTTAATGTCGTTGAAAAAAGGACCTGCATAGATAGCCTATAATGTTAAGATTTGATGGAGGTGCCTACACTGGCATTCATTACCAGATTCTCTATTCTTATTCATATGCTTGAACATTTGCAATAAAAATTGCAAAATGAAGTAGTCAAATGTCTACTGTCCTCTAAACCCACAAGAGTAGTACTGTGTCCAGTATTTGCTAAAGCTTCAAAACAGAAATTAGGCCACGTCTTTACCCTTGAACAGTCTCTGTAGAAACAGTGACACCCCTGGTGCACCAGCCAGGGAATTCTGAGACACTCATGCTCATTGGCTCTGATTTTGGGTGACTCAGTAATTCTCTTGTGACCTTGAGCTATTCATTTTACTTTGGCCCTCAATTATTTCTTCACCTCTTTTTCAAATAATACAGCTTAAATCACCTTGAATTTAGAGGTGAACCTGAATATTACAGTGACTCTTAAAAACTGTAACAAGGATCAGTTCAGTTCAGTCATTCAGTCGTGTCCAACTCTTTGTGGCCCCATGAACTGCAGCACGCCAGGCCTCCCTGTCCATCACCAACTCCCGGAGTTCACTCAGACTCACACCCATCGAGTCAGTGATGCCATCCAGCCATCTCATCCTCTGTTGTCCCCTTCTCCTCCTGACCCCAATCCCTCCCAGTATCAGAGTCTTTTCCAGTGAGTCAACTCTTCACATGAGGTGGCCAAAGTACTGGAGTTTCAGCTTTAGCATCATTCCTTCCAAAGAAATCCCAGGGCTGATCTCCTTCAGAATGGACTGGTTGGATCTCCTTGCAGTCCAAGGGACTCTCAAGAGTCTTCTCCAACACCACAGTTCAAAAGCATCAATTCTTTGGCGCTCAACCTTCTTCACAGTCCAACTCTCACATCCATACATGACCACAGGAAAACCATAGCCTTGACTAGATGGACCTTAGTCGGCAAAGTAATGTCTCTGCTTGATAGCTATCATGTATTGCTACATGTCAGAGATTCCGGGAAGAACTTTAATTAGAATTAGAAGGTACAATGCATTCATGTCCTGTTATTATTAATATCTCTAATCCATATATCAGGAAACTGAGACTTAAATATTCTGCCAGTGACACAGAAAAAACCAGGATTTTAACCCACATACGTCTGTCACTTTCTGACTCCAATGCCCATGCATGGTCTTATCCAGACCCAAGGACCCTTGCTAGGTCAGATCCTCACTATTAGTAAGTACCCATCCTAATATTCTGAGTAGGGGGCCCACATAACTTAGTCTCCAGGCAGGGACACGGAGAGTAAAAGGGGTTCTACCAATAATTCTCTTGTGGCTCAAAGAATCTGCCTGCAATGTGGGAGACCTGGGTTTGATGCCCGGGATGGGAAGATCTCCTGAAGAAGAAAAAGGCTATCCACTCCAGTATTCTGGCCTAGAGAACTCCATGGACATGTATAGCTCATGGGGTCACAAAGAGTTGGACATGACTGAGCGACTTTCACTTCACTTCACTTCATGAGTAATAACTCCAGGCATAAACCAGGACTGTCTCAGGCAAACTGGAACACATGGCCCTCACAGTCCTGACTCTCTAGCAAATGAGGTCCAGAGGGCTTTTCAAGCAGGGTGGATTTCTAGCAGCAATTGAGCAGGCTTAGATGCCCAGTCCACAGGTCTGCTGCTCTGGTAGCATCAGAAGTCTTCCCAAACCAGCTGGCAAAAATAGATGCTGGAACTCTGCCTTCTGAGGACAGCTATTGCTCACAGAGGACACAGCAGCTGCTCCAAAGTCCTTCCACAGTTTATCTCTTACCGTTGTTGTTTGCTGTTGTTCAGTTGCTAAGTCATGTTCTACTCTTTGCGACCCCATGGACTGCAGCAGGCCAGGGTACCCAGTCCTCCACCATCTCCTGGAGTTTGCTCAAATTCATGTTCATTGAGTCAGTGATGCCATCCAATCATCTCATCCTCTGCCCCCTTCTCCTTTTGCCTTCATTCGTTCTCAGGATCAGGGTGTTTTCTAATGAGTCGGCTCTTCACCTTATTCATATTCTGGAGCACAGAGTTTCTGATTCCTCCTTTGCTGAGGCATTTAGAAAACTGTCTGCTGAGAAGACTCACTTCTGGAAGCCTTGGATGTAAGAATGGGATGATGTCGCCCTCTAGTGTGACCAAGGAGGCTGGGAGCGCAGACCTGGTCAGGACAGAACTGAAGGCAAAGAAAGCAGTTCTTACTAAGAAAATGTGTCAACATGTTTTTCTACTTAATTCTTACAACTATGCAATGTTCATTCTTACAATATCCATTTTTATAGATATTAGCTCATAGAGATTGAGTAACTTATTTAAGGTCATTCAACTAGAAAATGGATTGAAATTTAAACCCCAATCTGTCTAGTATTAAAGCCCATTGTCTTTCTTTGTGTCATTCTGTAGGCTAGTATTCAAATATTCAAAACATATTTCCAAACACAGTATTTAATGTCAGAAATTGAAGTTGAGGATAGATTTATCTATTCCATATGGCCACCTCAGAGTAGTTGAAGATGAAGTATATGTGTGCCTGGCCGTGTGTGTGTGTGTGTGTGTGTGTGTGTGTGTGTGTGTGTCTGTGTCTGTGTTAGCGTTGTGTGGAGCAGGGGGAGATGAGGGTAGAAGTTCCTTGGTGCCTTTTTTATGTGATTCTTTCACTTATACATCTTTGTTAATATTTTTCTACATCCTTCATAAAAATTCAGCCTTCCTCACTAACCCTTGTCTCTCACTTCTGAACCACTTACCACTTTCTCTGTAATAGTTTTCTTAGTGAACTTAGTATTGGGTTGGCCAAAAAGATCGTTCGGGTCCATAACAGTTTACAGAAAAATACAAATGAACTTTTTGGCCAATCCAATATTATAGCAATCATCAGCACATCCATCTAACTCCTCTGCTCCCTGCCCATGTATTAGTTAGTAAACTGTCTGAGAGCCAAAACTGTCTTAACTCTATTTTCCATTTCAAACCCCTAAACATCTATCACAGTGCTTCACAAAGAATAGACCCTCAAGACATTTGCAGAAATTGGACTGCAGTAGATGTCAATCACTGTTCTTGATGAGATTTTAATTCCAAGACATAATAGCTTCTTCCAACTTGACAACATCCCACTGTGTCCTCTTACAGAGTGAATTAGCCACATTAAATGTCTAACTGGCTGGCAAGATCAAAGTCCTCCTAACTCACATCCACATACTGGCGGAAATACAGGACAATGATCCCTGGAGTTGGGAAATGGACTAGAGGTGTGGCAGGCTACAGTCCATGGGGTCGCAAAGAGTTGGACACGACTGAGTGACTAAGCACAGCACAGCATGGTCTCCCTCCTCATCTGAAACCAGGAGGCTGAGGGGCAGTGCTCCCCCGGGTTTATCGGTCTTCCTTCATCTCCCCCTTCTCCGTCTCTGGTGTACTCGGTTCTATCCTAACACCATCTACCCTCTCATTCAACTGCTCCCTCCAATAGAACTCCTCCGCTTTTTCCTTTCCCTAAATGGCTTTCACTGATCCTGACTGGTGTGTCCTCTGTGTTCAGGGAAATGCGACTAACCTCCTGACCTCTAATTCTGCTGCAGACCAGCTGTCCTCCATGTATTAACCCTGTTTAAGCAAGTCTTTAAATTCCTGGGCTGCTCAGTCAGCAGCATCAAGAGCAGCAGCACCATCTGCTGGGAGTTTAACCCCTGGCTTCCTGGTTGTAACAGTGGAGGTGGATTAGAAACCCAAGTCTCAAGGGGCCCAGGTCTGAGGCACATAATATCTTAATGCTCCTCTGCAATTCCAGTCATTCTAAATGTTGGCAAAGTAAGTTTTGATATTGAAAATGTAAAATTTTAGTACATTTATGTTAGTTTCAGCAAAATATAATAGCAAAAATTATAGCTATTTAATTGATTTAATAATGAATATTATATTCATTAAATAAAAAATTCAGCCCCATGAAAGCACAACCAAAACATTTTAAATGGCTCTATCATATTCTGTGGTTTTGAAATTATATTTATTAACCTGGAGAAATGCTCAAGTTATAATGGTAAGTGGAAAAGTAGCATATAAAAATGAATTAAAACCTAGTAACCATTTTGATGTGTTTTCATCCATTTTTTTTTCTGCACAAATATTCTTTAGAATATAAAAAGGGAACTGCTGTTAGTTTAAGAAGCACTTTTACATGTTCATAGTAATAACAAATCAATGCAAATACATTAGCTCTGCTGTAGGTACTGCATATTAACCACCATAAACCTACAGGTGAGCTAAACCATGTTTATTGCTTCCTCCAGGTCCTAGAATTCCTTCTTTTATACTATCAATTCTTCAGCACTACCAACATAAAAAAAAAAAAATCAAGCCTTTCATTTCTGTTCTTTCTTCTCTCTCTTTCTTCCCAGAGTAATCCCAGATCCTCTTCTTTGCACCTAAGTCTCAAATAAGGGGAACAAAACAGCAAATCAAAGCAAACATTCCTTCTCATTTTATCTTTTCTCCAAGAACCTCCTCCTTGCATTCCTGAAAATACACAGGGCACTGTCACTAGAGAAAAACTGGTGGCCCATGAGTCCACAATTCCATTAGAAATAAGAGTCCCACTGCAGTCTCAGACAAGATCAGAATTTTGAATGATAATTGTATACTTCTGGCAAATACACAAATAAATATTATATGTGCTTTTAACAACTGTACTGTAAGGCACTCTCAGACCCTTGGCATGAATGCTGAAAGGATTTCTTATTCCTCTCTCCCACATTCATTTTCAGGACAGGGCAAAAGACTCTGCGAGCTCGTATGACATAACATTTGTCCCTCCAGACAGCTGAGTATTTTCCATGGATAGATAATGGCATTTACTTGGAGCAACTTCTTTAATTTGTATTTAGACAGCAGATTTTTATTAATAAAACAGGTCAGCCATGTCAAACCATTTCTAGTCATTCCATCTGTATTCAGAAAATAATCAGGTCAGAGGAATACACCTAGATGACATTAGGGCAAAAGAGACGCTCTGTATTGGCCAGAAACAAAATCCATCTGATGTGGCTCGCGCTGGGGAGGAGGTTTGCAGAGGAGAGGGACAAAGCAGTATGGATTCAATCAATTCCTTGATAAGCTTTCCATTTTTATGAATCCCCACACTTGGATTGTTTTTTCATTGCTCATAATCTATTATAGCAAGTATACCACCTCCCAACTGTGGTGATCAAGTTCCCAGATATCTATAAAATAGGAGCAGTTAAATTTGAGAAACTTAAGAGGCTAAAGCATGAGCAGAGTTGGCAGACCAAGGTCAGTATTAAACTTTTAGGATAAAAGTTTTAGAATGAAAACTTTTAGGATAAAACATAAAATAAAACTATGAAACAGCACAGCAGATTATTAATGATTTTTGGTATGACTTAATAATAAGTATTCTTAGGCTTCCCTGGTGGCTCAGATGATTAAGAATCTGTCTGCAATTCAGGAGACCTGGTTCGATCTCTGGGTTGGGAAGATGCCCTGGAGAAGGGAAAGGCTACACTCCACTATTCTGGCCTGGAGAATTCCATGGACTGTATAGTACATGAGGTCGCAAAGAGGC
This sequence comes from Neotragus moschatus, assembly GCA_006410615.1. NCBI lineage: Eukaryota > Metazoa > Chordata > Mammalia > Artiodactyla > Bovidae > Neotragus > Neotragus moschatus. The sequence goes on from SJYA01001198.1 coordinate 2,033,731, forward strand.
AGACATGACTGAGTGACTTTCACTTCACAGTAATAATGGGCTTGTACTTAATAAAATGGAGAAGAGAAAGATAGTGGTTATTAAGTCCTACCAGTCATACAACTGTTATACAGCTGACTGATCTCTTTCTTTCCACGGTTCCCTAAACCTTAGACCTAGTTCCTCCTGACTGGAATCTTTCACTTACTCCACCTAAGAAACTAAGAGGAGGAATGGGGCGAGTGATGGAAAGATTCATTTAATTTGGAATATAGTGAAATTAGGTGCGTCCAAGAATTTCCAAAGAGGCAGTCAGAAATAGAGGACTAACGATAAAGAAAGACACTAGAGGTGGAGACAGACACTAGGGAGTCATCTAAGTAGAAATAATGGATAGAATAATGAAAAGGAAAGGCAGCAAATAGGGCTGATGCTTGGAATAATTCAAGGTGAGTGAGGAGAAAAAGAATAGGAACAAACAGAGAAGAAATAATTTTTCCTGAGTCTTTTTCAATGCTTCTTCTGAAGGTTCACAATGGCTGAGACAATGGAAATTTTTAGAAGCAGTGGATGTTTATCATGAGTGAATGTGACNGGGGAGGGGGGTGGGGAGGGGTTTGGATGGCTGTGTTACTGCACACTGGATCTGGAAGTGTTCAGTGTTGTGAGTGGCAAATTTCTTAAACACCAGCAGCACTGAGAAGTGCACTATGGGCATTCGTACAGTTGTCCAAATGCAAGCAATTCTTTCTTCTAGGAGAAGTGGAGGAATAGAATTCATTGAAGTACTTGGTATATTTTGAGGGGGAATGAATGTTTCAGCTTTGGGTTTTGTTGTCTGTGAGTGGAATGGAGTGGTAAGGAGGGAGGGGATTTTGTTTTTCTTTTTTTTTTTTTGAGAGTGTGTATGTACCTTTTCTCTCTGAAAGGGCCAGAGTGTTGGTCAAGTTCATCGTGTTAATTTATATATATTTTTTTCTATTGTGATTTCTTTCAACCATAAAACAAGTGCCAACTAATTGTTCATGAGATGACTTACTCTTCCACTCAATTTACCATTTGAATAGAGAAGGGTTCATTTATTTTCCTTACTTGGCATTAAATTAATAACTCATTGTTTTGCATACATTTTTGTCATTCAGTGGCCTCTAAAGTGTTTTTATAACTAATTTAACGGTTGGAGAGCAAAGCACATGAGTTTAAAACAGCAAGAAGTTTTGGTGATTTTTTTTTTTTTTCCTAAATACTGGTTAGTTCCTACTGATACTATTCCAAAATGGATTCTTCTGTTTTAAGTTGTGTGTTTACTTTGCTTTTATCCTAAGAAAAAGTCAAGCACTAAATCAATTTGTTACTGTGTTCTAATAATCAGTTCAAAATCTGAGATTTCCTTCCTTTTTTAAAAAATTAGATTTAATGAAGTGCCATGAATTGTAGCTTACTAGTGTTTAATGTTTAATAGACTGGTTCTGTGGTGTTCTAATCATTTAACACTCTGTCATCCCCAGAGAAAGTGGTTCTACTCTTAGGAAACACATTCTCTCTGACAAAATCACCAGCTGCTTTATTTTTCTATTTATTACAGTTAAACAGTTCATGAGGTCTGAATCTTGACCAAACTGCTCAGCTGAGATGTTTTTCACAATAGACACTGTACAAAATGTGTGTGCAAAAGGACACAGTTGGGTGGTAGTATTTTTTCATTAATGTGAACATTGACTAAACAAAGCAGTCCTGCCTTTTAAATCTTGTGGCAGCTCAGGAGGGAGGTGCTTAAGAACCTTAACTACTATGTCAGATGACAAAATACTTTTTTCCATTTTGGAGATTGGGTACTGCTCACACATGATGTATAGGGCTAAATATATGCTTGTTTCCTTGCACCTGTGTACTTCCCCTTCTCTCCCTCCCGTCCTTCCCCTGTAGGCAATAAATGGCCATTTTGCAACTGCATACCTTTGTCTTGGTTTTTTACGCTTGATGTGTGCAGTGTAAGGGTCTGCTTTAAGAAGTCGGGAGCCAGGGTTAGGCACAAATTACAAATTCATATTATGTAATATTTTTCCTAGAGCAAAGTACAGTACTCCTTAAGCAACACTTTGTTTAGAAAAGATTTGTAAGATAATTGTAGCTATGAGACTTACTTTGGCTGAAGAAATCTGAACAGAAGGACATGTGATTTCTGAATGGGGCTTTAATAGCCAATGTACAATTTGTCATAGGTATTCCCTTTTCTTGCCTTGATGATCATAGAAATATATGTTGAGATCAGACCTTTCATCCTAGGTCCTCGTAGCTTTGATGAACAGAGCTCCTCCGCTGACTAGCATAGGACATGTAGCGTAAGTGAAAACATCTGCCAAGTCACAGGATCGTCCTTGAATAAATAAATGTTTGTTATTAAAGCATAATCTAGCCCATTCTGACTGACAGACAACTATCAGCCAGATATGCTGAGTTACCAGTATGGACCAATCTCAACAGGCAGACCTGCCAAGATGTACAGTAAATTCATTCAACAAAACAAGTCTCTGCTATCAACTAGATGCTTTGTGCAGCATAAAGATGGACAGGCTCCCCATGTTCCAAGAATTCACATTCCAGATCATCTTCTGTTTATGACTAAGAAGAATGAAGTGTTGTAATTAAAGGTGTCTTAAACCTTAGAATCTTGGAGGAGGAGAGGGAAAGGCACACAGTGAAATAATTAGGAATTCTGAAAATTACAGATATTCAGTAGAAAAATACTATTAAGGCATGGTGTGATTTCAGTTCAGTTCAGTCGCTCAGTCGTGTCCGACTGTGACCCCATGAGTCGCAGCACGCCAGGCTTCCCTGTCCATCACCAACTCCTCGAGTTCACTCAGACTCACACCCATCGAGTCCGTGATGCTATCCAGCCATCTCATCCTCTGTCATCCCCTTCTCCTCCTGCCCCCAATCCCTCCCAGCATCAGAGTCTTTTCCAATGAGTCAACTCTTCTCATGAGGTGGCCAAAGTACTGGAGCTTCAGCTTTAGCATCATTCCTTCCAAAGAAATCCCAGGGCTGATCTCCTTCAGAATGGACTGGTTGGATCTCCTTGCAGTCCAAGGGACTCTCAAGAGTCTTCTCCAACACCACAGTTCAAAACCATCAATTNCAGCATCAGAGTCTTTTCCAATGAGTCAACTCTTCTCATGAGGTGGCCAAAGTACTGGAGCTTCAGCTTTAGCATCATTCCTTCCAAAGAAATCCCAGGGCTGATCTCCTTCAGAATGGACTGGTTGGATCTCCTTGCAGTCCAAGGGACTCTCAAGAGTCTTCTCCAACACCACAGTTCAAAACCATCAATTCTTCAGTGCTCAGCCTTCTTCACAGTCCAACCCTCGCATCCATACATGACCACAGGAAAAACCATAGCCTTGACTAGACGGACCTTAGTCAGCAAAGTAATGTCTCTGCTTTTGAATATGCTATCTAGGTTGGTCATAACTTTTCTTCCAAGGAGTAAGCGTCTTTTGATTTCGTGGCTACAGTCACCATCTGCAGTGATTGTGATTGAGATTGAGATAAGATTACTCCTTTTTTTAATTTAAATGGAAATTTTAGTACTCAAGTTTTAGGATATTAAAAAGGATAATAAAGCCAAGTTCTTTTCCCATTTATTAGTAAAATTCAAAACAAAAGCTACTGCAAGTAGCTAGTAATAAATGTAAAAAAGAAGATTAACAAGGAGACAGCATTGGAAAGGAACGAGAATTTGTTGTTTAGTCGCGTAGTTGTGTCCGGCTTTGCTACCTCATAAACTGTAGCCCGCCAGGCTCTTCTGTCCAAAGGATTTCCCAGGCCAGCCATACTGAAGTGGATTGGCATTTTCTTCTCCGAGACAAGATTATTCTTCAGGAGAGTGGGGGGGAAAAAACTGAACTGTCCAGTTTAACAAGTGTTTAGGAAAGATATTGACAGATCATTTGGAACAAGATCGCCAAGAGCAAATCCCTAGGCTGAAAGCTCAGTGCCTACTGATTGGTCTTTCCTACCAAAGGACCCAGTGTGAGCCTGTTACTGACCCTGAGGACCCTCTCTTTACAGAGGCCTTGTATTGGCCAGCCTTTTGTAAGTCTTGCAAAAGTAGAGTCACTCACCTCTGAAGTGGATCTTGAAGGGACCAGGTATCAGGACTGCCTTATTAAGAAGACATGCAGGTGCAATCAAGACATTCAGCACGTGAGCTTATTATATTCCACCATGTGATAGGCAAAACATCGTCATCACTGGTGAAATGAATATAAGAAAGTAAATCTCGCGAAATGGTTCTCTCAAAAAGCAGACACCAGAACAAGGGCTTGTATGCAGGTATTTTATTGACGTGACCCTAGGAAAGCAGAGTAGGGCACTGGGAAGAATGAAATAGGGAGTGAGGAAAGCCATGTCAAGGGTGCATTATTGAGCCTATCACCTCTGTGAGCATCTGGGGATAAGCCTGCCATGAACCCTCTAAAAAGCTGAATGGAATGCACCTCAGAATTGTCTTCATGAGGGATGGGCAAGGAGAGGATTTGCTTATGGACTCCCATCTCCCATGAGGCAAAGGTTACTCCCTGGGTGTTCATTCCTCCTTCCGTCCATGTTTGTGCACCTATCAGATCTACTAAGCAGGCTCCTGCGTGTGTCCTATACAGTAATAGAGAAGTAGGGTGTGGTGATACAAAAGGTGAGAAACATTTGATGTGGCTGTGGCTACAAATAATAATGTCATCCTCTTCCACCCTGCGTCCCACATCTAGCTTTGCACCACTGCATCCGTGCGTCTAGGTGGCTTCCCTAACTTTGGGTGACCCAGACCTTCATCCCAATGAGGTATTTTGTGCTTATTGGGCCATTGGTGACTGAATTTGCTAGCTCATCCCTGGCATGAGAAAAGAGCTCCCCGGTGAATCCCTTGGGGTCCAGATATGCTTCCACCTGTTGTGTAGTACACCCCTGCTCCCTACGTGACCCCTTCTTGGGGATAGCCTACATTCCAACACCTGGGCAACATGTGGGCATAGAAGCCTATCTTAGTCCACGCCCCAGCAACTCTTCAGAGTTCCCCATGGTGCTTGGTGGAGACTGTAACCCAGCTACGCCCTTGGTCCTATGCTTCCCAAGGAACAGAACCTGCCACACCAGGTTTTACAGAGTTATGCCAGAATTATATTAGGACTGCCTCCAGATCTCTATTAACTCTTGAGTCACTGGAGAGTGCCACTGTGTCAATAAATCGTACCTTACATGCTCTTATTCAGGTCTCTCAGGCCCCCACTTCCAGAGTCCACTTGTATCTCCAGTTCCTGGTCATAATGTTAGCCCAGGTCTTAGAGTTCTTTGGGAAAGCTGTTTTGTGGTGTGTTCCTCTGCACAGTCTGTGCTGGGATGTCAGCAGGGGGAAAGGGCACTAGCCCTTTAAATTCTGGAAGTCTCTTGAGCCAGAGGAGGAGGGGCTTGCAACAATGAGGGGAAGGGCACTGGCTGCCTGTTTCTCTGCATCTTTGTGATCTGCAGCAGCAATTGGGCGATCAGAGCACAAATGCTCAGTATTTGGAGAACTGGGTTCTTTTTGCTCACCTTGCCTCTTGCAAGCTGTGTGCTGGCTGCTCCAGGAACTGCACAGCTGCTGTGTGCCATGTGGCTGAGGTGGGGGGCAGGGGCAGGGGGGNTGAAAAGACCCTGATGCTGGGAAAGACTGAAGGTAGGAGTAGAAGGGGATGACAGAGGATGAGATGGTTGGATGGCATCACAGACACAATGGGCATAAGTCTGAGTAGACTCCAGTAGTTGGTGATGAACAGGGAGGACTGGTGTGCTGCAGGGATTGCAAAGAATTGAACACGACTGAGCTACTGAACTGAACTGAAACCGTCTCTGGGCTTCGTGACCCACTACTCCACTAACCTGATTTTTCTGTGGGTCCAGAGGGTCTAAAGAGTAAGTGAGCAAGGAAAGAAACAAAGAATAAGAATTCTCCTTTCCTTCATTGTCAAATTTCTTAATATCCCTTTCTTTTGTTGTCCTTTCAAGATAAGAGGAATCAAGTGAACATTCTACAAAATGAAAGAAGCTATGTCCATTTGGGAGTTGAACTACTTATTCAATTACTCATATATATAAATAAATTGGCCATTACATTCCCTTTAGTCCCACTTATATTTTAATTCTTTGCATACTTTGAAGACATTTTTATTAATGACTATGAACATAACTATCTGAATGATGATGAATATTGAAGATTCTATGATTCTAAATGCTGGGAGGCCAAATAGTTAGTGGTCATTTAGACTGTCTACAGAAACCATATTTTCTTCTATGATGCTTCAAGAAGTGGTAGTAAGAAAATCTCTCTGTGGTCAGTTTTTACATATTTTTAATAATTTTAAATTTTAATGACTTCCTCAGTGGCCCAGTGAGTAAAGAATATGCCTAAAATGCACGAGACATAGGCTATGAGGGTTCAGTCCCCGGATTGGGAAGATCCTTTGGAGGAGGAAATGGCAACCAATTCCAGTATTCTTGCCTGAAAAATCCCATGGACAGAGTAGCCTGGTGGGCTACCATCCCAAGGGTCACAAAGAGTTGGACATGACTGAGCACCTAAGTGCCTTTTAAAACTCCCCTATTTATTTTCTCTGGGTCTTTAAAAGGAGGAAAACTCAGAACAGAGGGTGGCTATTAAAGAGAGGCTCAATCATTCCTGGTCCATATAACAATTTTCAAATATTTCAAGGGCTGTCATATTTCTAGGTCTTCTTTAATGAATTTATTTAATAAAAATATTCCTGAAGGCACTGAGAAAAGATGATAAAAGCTGCTGCACTGTCTAAAAATGGTAAGCTGCAAAAGAAACCCAATTTTTGGTATCTTCTCACATCCCTCACTTAAGTCTACACATTTCCTAATGGTTCCGTGCCGTTTCCTCCCCCAAAAGTATGCCTGCAAGCTGGCCTGCATCAGGACAGTAGAAGCAGCGTCCACCTTTTGCCATCTTCATGCTGAAGCCAGTATTCAGTGTCATATAGTGTGTACATGGTGAGCCTGTCAGGTCAGATGTCTGTGGTGATGGCCAAAGATATCTTCTTGGTTCTAATGGAAGGCATTACTATATAAAACTGAGAACCTGGTCATGTGGAGGGCATCCAAGACTCTTCAGAAACAACTGCTTGGCCAGTTGTGTTGAGGAGAAACCCAATCTGGAGGCTTAAAAGAAGTAGCACATTCTCATGCTGTAAGCCTCTCTAACAAATCTTCCCTCTATCCTCTTGGTGGGGTGGGGGAAGCAAAAAATGGAAGCTGTTACCTGGATCCTAGGGTCAGTGCCTGAATGTAATTTCCTGATCACAGGGAAGAGAATTCACATAGTCAAAACATAATCTTTCTTTTTTAAACTTGATACAAAATGAAAACTTTCTAAACTTATCTGATTTTTTGCTAGATACAGTTCACAAACCATCAAGGGCATAAGCAAAAAGTTTGGCATGAGTATCTTCACTCAGAATAAGACTCTTACAAAAGAAAAGAGTTTCCCTTTTTCCCGCTCAATCGTGTCTGACTCTTTGCTCTCCCGTGGACTGTAGCCCATCAGATTCCTCTGTTCATGGAATTCTCCAGGTCAGAATACTGGAGTGGGTTGCCATTTCCTTTTCCAGGGGATCTTTCCAACCCAGGGGTCAAACCCAGGTCTCCTGCACTGCAGGCAGATTCTTTACCAACTGAGCCACAAGGGAAGCCTATCCCCCGATAGAATATTTTAGATGTAGAAATACTAAAGATTAAAGTTTCCACGGAAATAAATATCTCATAGCAGGTTTCTCCATACTATTTCTTCTCCATATGTTTACTACCTCATTTTGACATGTCATCTGTGGTCTACTAAATTTAGACAAATCATCTTGGCTATGTAGTTGTAAATTACTAAAGAAAGCCAAGCTTATAGAAGGGAAGGTGTGGTGGTTTTTGGGTTTTCTTATTTTCTCTATTTATAGGTGAAATATTGAATAAAGTAGTCAAAATAAGGAAAGTATTACAGTTAGAATCGCATTTAAAAGCTTGCTATTTTAATTCCATGCCTCTTACAAGATGATATATATGGTAATTTCTTCTATATATAAAAAATATGTAGGTATCCTTACTAGGAAATAATGTTAAGATTACATAAGATTCATCTAGCATTCATGCTGTTACTACAATGACACGAACATAGCCATGTATTAGCAAGTTTTTCTGAAACAAGGTCTGTACTGCATGGTCTCTGTGAATCCACGGATAGCACCAAGCATATACATAACTACAAAAAAGGGATATACTTCTTGTGCTGGTCATTTCCCTCCTTGCTTTCAGATTCCTTCCTGTCCTTTCCTGGTTCTGCCTGTATTTCGGGATCTGCATTTCCCAGAGTCTCTTAACAAGTGGATTATGTGAGAGTGGGAAAGAGAAGTGGTCAGGTATTTTGCCCTGCCCTCCTCTGCTTTTGGTGGCATCTCTGGCATTGGCTGTGTTCCCTCCATAACACCAGTTCCCACAGGATAATCATTCCTTTATATTTCAGATCTCACAAGACAGCCACTGAGAGGCTCCAGCTCCCATGAGATGGCTCATCTTGAGCCCTGATAGTACTCTGTCTTGCTTACACTCCATTCATCCAAGTGGTGATAACAGCTTCCTGCTTCTCCAAATTTTAGAATTGCCTCAATACTTTATTTGGCTTCCTAGTTCTTCCATTACCTGTAACCAATCCCCTGCACTAGATTTCTTGTTTGCAGTGGCCAAAGTGGTTTCTATTTTTCTGAATGGCTCCTTACTGATAAAGCTCTTTGGACCAGGAATGGTGGCATAAAACTGAGAGCCAACATGCAGTTCTGAGATTGGGTTATCTGTTTAAGCAGGAATACAGTGAAGATCTCCTTATAGGTGATAAATGAACACTAGTAAGCAGTGGCATCATAATTACTTACTAAGCTGTGGTTTCTTGAGACACAGTATAAGACAAAGGTTAAGACAAAGCTTTGGTCAAGTAACTGATGCACTTTACTGCTATGATAATAATTATAATCAGCAAGAATTGTTAGATGGTATAGATGCTTCTGATTGCCCTGAAGAGTATACGCAAAGAAAAAGATCAGCCTAATGCCTAAAACTTTTAACACAAAACCTGAGGCTTCCTAGCCATATTCCATTGTCTTGTAGCCCTAGGGCAGACATGGCTGATAATATGGCTGATAATATAGATTAAAAAGTTGCAACACTACCTAAATGTATAGGACTATCAGGTATTTTATGCTAAGATAAGGGCTCTGGATGCAAAGGAGTATTTCACTGAGACTCTGGATGGTAACATCTGAGCAGAGATGAATCTGCAAACTCTGAACTCTCCAACACCCTGGATCCTCCCAGCTAGCAGTAGTAGTAGTAATCAATTTCTCAATTTAACATCCCACCCAAGGCAACCAGCCTTCACTTGCATAAAACCTTTACATGACTTCACTTGTAGCAGTTGCCTGAGAAGAAGAGGCTTACTCCCCACAGAACAAGTTCTGACCGCCCATCCTTGTCTTCAGTCTCAAAAGTTCTTTCCCAACCGAGCCCAGAGGGAAAAGTGCAGGACCTGCTCCAGAAGACAGCAAATACACCAAAAGAGATGCAGAATTTTATCAGTGTGCATTGAAAGAAATCTGGAAGGTTTAGGAATATGTCTTAATCCATTCAGGCTGCTATAACAAAATACCACAGACTGGTAGGTTATAAATGATAAAAATTTCTCACAGTTCTGGAAACTGGAAACACTAGATCAAAGTACCAGTATGATCACCTTCTGGTGAGGCCCCTCTTCCTAGTCCATGTGCTCAGATGCTCGGTCATGTTCGATTCTTTGCCACTGCAGGGACTATAGCCCGCTAGGCTCCTCTGCCCATGGGATTTTCCAGACAGGAATGCTGGAGTGAGTTGCTGCTTCCTCCTCCAGGGGATCTTCACAACATAGAGAATCCTCCTGCATTGGTAGGTGGATTCTTTACTAGTGCCACCTGGGAAGCCTCTTTCCTAGTAAACAGCTGGTGCCTTTTTGCTGTGTTGTCACATGGTGAGGAGACACGGGATCTCTCTGGAGTCTTTTATATAATGACACATTCATCCCACTCATGAGACATCTAACCTCAAGGTTTAAGCCCCTTCCAAAGGTACTACCTCCTAATCATGAACCTTGAGGGTTAGGATTGAAACATATGAATTCTAGGGTGATGCAATCATTCAGATCATAGCAGAATATATTCTAAGGCTATTTGGAAGAATGACATTCAAAGATTTAATCACGGTGAATGTATTGACATGGGTACACCTGCCTGGGATTCAGGATTAAATGTGTTCACTGAAACACCAGAGGATGGAACTAACCACTCTGTTAGATTAGTAAAAATAATGCCAAAAATGTGTGAAGTAGAGATGGCAGAACTTACTTGGCCATACTGAGGAACAGCGCTCTCAGACAGAAATGAGCCTCATGTCATTTCTAACTTTCTAGTACCCATATCTGAATCTGATATTTTTTAAAACTATCAAGTACTCAATAACCACACGAGGACAGCTACCACACGAGGAAGCACGGGCATAAGCAAAGGCGGCTGGAGAATCCTCGGGATGAGAATTTGGAGTGGGTTCATAATGTGCGAACTGCTTAGCCACTGCCAAACATTCCCTCACCTCAAAGGGCTCAGGAGACAGTCTTTTGCCACAATATTAAGAAATAATCTGTGACGACATGGCTGTGTAATGGACTTGCCGGCCGTTACACAGCAGCATCAGGTTGTGGTTGCTACTCGAAGTTAAACTTAGATGTGGAGAAGGACCCTAGGAAGATGGCAGAGTAGGAAGCACCAGGAATCTGTCCCCCCACCTAGAGAACCATTACACTGGCATAATCGGTCTGATGGAACTCTTTGAGACCTCTGGAGTCTACTGAAGACTTGAAACTTCCAGGGGAAGGCTTGGAAGGTAAAACCGTGATTCATTTTGGTCCATGTCAGCTCTTAGCTAGTAGCAGTTCCCCACCCCACCNAGAGCACCGCTCAGGAATTTCAAAGGTAAGGAAATATATTTTAAGCAAGTTAAGCACAGAGAAAAAGGACAGTACAGTTTCTGAATAAATACACACCCAGACTACTGCATCACTTACTGCATCGAGATTTAAACAAGTAGCGAGAAACTAAGCCTGTTCAGTAAGAAGCAAAGCCATTGCTTGACATCAATGCTGAGCCAATTGTGTGAGTTAACTAATTAAACAAATGTGGTACATATAACCATTGATAAATTGAAAGGAAATACAGTCATATATCAGTAACTAGAAATTAATACAAAACTGAAAAGAGCAATAAAGGACCACTTTTGAGAGGGCTACCATGATTCTTATGCTTAAGGGTGGAAAGTGACAGACATAGAAATAGGGTCATTATCTCAATTTGGGGAGAGTTTTAACAAAAACAACTACTAGGAGGCATCAAACTATGCCTTCCGAAAGCCTCTGAAAGCTGAATATATCCAACGCTACTGTGCCAAGAGAGTCATATCACTTGGTGTTTGCATATACTCTTCATAATGTGGTTTGTTTCTGATGACACAACTTCTCATTTCAGTACAATGCTACTAAATTTTTACCACTGCAAAGAAAATGCAGAAATGTCATCTCTTATGCTTTGAAAATAAAAATTACTTTACCTAAAAACATTCCATTTCTTCGGTGTCATGATGTTTGTTGAACAAAACTTCAACATGCTTGTTTTCCTTTGGTTCCAAGAATAACCCAAGTCTAACCAAACAAACTTAGGCCAAAAGTAACTAACTAGGCTAATGAAGCTTGCTTTCCCTGGAATCTCCCTATTTCTTATAGAATTTGTGATTGTTTAACAGAGAGAGTTACACAAAGAAGGTATTTGGTTAAAAACAAGAAACAAGCATGTTTACTTACTACCTTCCTGAAAAGAACTGCTTTTTTTTTCCTTTCTGTGGATCTTGTTCAAAACATCCTGCAGTACAAAGAACTTGTTTCTTTTAAGCTCAAAGGTAGACACACAATAAACATGTACCATGTTGTAAAATCCAAGATGCTTTTGGCACCATGTTCCTGAACAGATTACAATTTTGGTAAATAGGCCAGGGTAAGATGTACTAATTTACTTGTGTTGGAATTGAAATTTAGTGATCATGATGCCATTAAAAAAAATTACAATCACTCAAAGCAACCATAAGTATAAAAGTTCTCCTCTGTCTACAAATTCAAAACTTTAATTGAAGTTCCTGACTTAGAAAAATACTCTAATTTCCCTAGTTAATTTATGAACCTATAATTCAGAGTTCTAGAAACAGGATACAATTCAGAAGGAAAAAGTTAAATCTTCCACACATTAGAAAGGTGATTTTTTTTTTTTTAAAGGGAGAGGACAGGTAAAAGAGAAAGACTACCTTACAATGTGAGAATTCACACTTCTGTCAAACTGTTAAGTATATATGAGTGCTATTTTGAAAATGTGCAATAAAGTCTTTGCCTGCTATGAAACTGTTATTCTTATGGTCTGCCAAATGTATCAGAAACTGATGATGATGCTGTTTGTGACTGAAGCTACTATCAGTCAGTACATTTTATAAAGTGATTAAAATCCCTCAGAAACTCAGAATATAAGGCCTTAAAAACAAAGTAAGTAAGTACTGGGACACAGTTGACTTTTATTGCTAGAAAATCTAGCCTGGATTAAGAATCCCAAACCATATGCCTCTGGTTCTCTCGAAAAACACATTTAACCTATTTTTTCCTTGTGCTTTCTCTATTCCTTGCTTTTCGATTTAAAAGTATAGTCGGCACTAGTGATTTTTAGAAGCTCTTAGAAATGCAAATACAAACTTTTCACCCACTTAAAGTATATAATTAGGAGATACAATTTTAAAATGGAACACTGTATGTTTGCCCATGTTCCAGTTTTAATGTGTCACATGCTCAGTCCTAATACAACCCACCACAGAATCAAGTGATATGAGCCTTCAGTATCTTTCAACTTTCTCCCTTGCTTTTCTGTGATTTAATATATAACTTTAACATGGTTGAATATATAACGTTTATCAAAGAATAGGGTCAAATAAGAAATGAAGCTTTATATTTCTGCAAACTATAACACTAAAACACAGTGGCTTCTTTAATACATTCACACAGAATGCTTATTAGTAAAATTAAATATCTGCCTATGACCATCAGAAAAGCAATTTGAAAAGAAAGAGCTTGGAAAAAGGCAAATGGGAGGGAGGAAAAGCTGGTCTCAGAACCCATTGTGCCATACCTGACTTTAACATGTGATATTCAAATGAACGTTCACATGCCTTACATCAAAGAAATGAAACAAAAATATTCAGCTACATTGTACAAAATTTTTTTTTACATAAAACATCATAAATCTTGAACAGATTTACTATATCTGAATTCTAAAAAGTTGCCTATAGAATGGTGCTGGGATTCTGTTCTCTGCTTGCTTTTAGGCAGTGCTGTTGCTTAAAAGTTGACACCAGGCACAATATTTTAAAACAAAGTCAACAAGCAAGGAGCAGTAAGTGGATCTGAGCCTTTCTCAGATGTCAGTCCTGAGGATGCTGCAAGATTTCCCCATCAAAATATATAAAGCTATGAGGCGGATACTGATGCCTGAGAGAGTGGGTGACGTGACATGCACTTGTATGACTGTTGTAATGGCAAACAGTGCAGTTTTCCCTTCCTCAAACAACACTGTTTTGATAAATTTAAAGAACACTCCAGTTCCTAGACAGATATCAGAAATCATATTTAACAGTTTAAAAAAATAAAACATTATCACAATCTAAAAATGCCCCAATTTTCTTTAACCTTCAGATAAAATATGCAGCAGTCCCATGGCATAAAGCTTATTAACTTATTCTGAGAACCAGAAAGTATATGAGCATAAATATTTTACTTTCATTGAATATACACCGTATGTCATTCACCTCTTCCTTTTGGCTTCTCATGCCAAGGTTCCAAATGGCATGCGTTTTCAACAAGACAATACTGAGGGGAGCAGCATTTCTGATCATCTGAATTGGCAGCTCAAAACAGATACCACTCCTTTTACAAAGGGAACAAAGGGTGAAGAGTGTGTGAAATTTGGGCAGTGGGCTCAAGGGAAACCGTGCACATGAGATTTGGGTTACCATGCCCCAAGTGTGTTTGCCACCCAAAACATAACACAATTACCTACTTCAACAGGGCTACTACCAACAATTACTAAAACCACATTAAAAATACACAGGATAATGAATGGTTTGAAAGAGTGCATTTGGAAGCAGAGAGAACCCAATTACACACCTTCCTGCAACAGAGTGCCTCGATCATACACAAAATAAACTTAAGCTGTTTACAATGTTTCCCAATTTTTTTTTATTTTTCCCTCTACATTTAACTATTAAAAAAGTTTTTTTTATTAATAAATGGGCTCCTCTGTGGTTCATATACAATCATAAGTGAACTTTAAATTCCATTTTATACAAACATCTCAAAAAATATTGGGAGTGAAGTATGGTAAGAAATATTGCTCACATTGCTAATTAACATGCGTATATGAGAAGAGGAAAATGTATTAGTTAGTGCATATACCTCCAGAGCAGAAAACCCACCCAAAACAAGAGATAAAAATAAAACATACAGTAGCTGATTACAAAAAAAGGTAATGTCCACAAAATTAAGTTTTTCATGCTATTCTACTTTCCAGTACTATGCTTCAGGTAATCAATTTGCATGGCTAGATGTTGAATGCTTGAGGTATATAAGAAGGGATACCTGCACACTGAGGAAAATCTGTCATCTTAAGGGTTGTTTTGTTTGTTTATTCTGGTATCTTGACATTTTTAAAAGAATATTTTATTTACATCAAACTTCACTCAACTACAGTGACATTCCAATTATAATAGATGACAAACCACGCCTCTATCACTAGGCACTTTTAAAACGGAGTTTAGGCTTTACAGAACCCTTCTGATGCAATCCTGTATCTGATATCACATCATCCCACCACCCTTGTCCCACTAAAATTACCCTTCAGGGGAAATATTATCTTATGTAGCCTGATTAATTTACTACGGAAGAAATTAGTATAAAATGACCAAAGGAAATGCATCATTTAAGACTAATAAAACAGCCTAAGATGTCAGCTTTCAAAGAGGAGACAAATTGTATATATTTAAAACTAATTAAATAATTTAAATTTGACCTGTACTTTATATATTAGTGAGACACAAATATAGGCTATTTTCTTTTAAAATTTCATTCACATAATGGAAAATTTCTTGTTTATTAAAAATATCACATTTTGAGACTAGAAACAGTAAAGTGCATGAAAAGTTTAAAATATAAATTTCAGAAAACTCTTATAGCAGCAAAAAAGCAGAATGAAGAAAAACTTAAAAACACAGACACAACCTTTTCCTGTTACTGTGCCATAATTAACATCAAGTAGCCAACCAATTTTTCCCCCAGAAAACGGTATTGCGTTCACTGCCTCTTGAGTCACAGATTTTCAACTGGCCCCTCCTGGGCGAAAAAAGGATTCCAACGTATCTAAAGAGCGTATCAATAGTTGGGAATAAACCAGTAGCTTCTTAATTCAACCCTGACAGACAACAGAAACAAAGATTAAAAGCATATAATGGCCATTTGGCACCTAGAGTCAGGAAAAATGATTCAAGGTTTTCAACTACTCCCTGTTCTCTCTCTCCCCCAAATCCTTTCCATTGTCACCTCAAAAAGCCAAAACCAACAGCCACTTGACCTACTTTGGGAAACATGAGAAATATCTGTATAGCTTTCCACCTCTAAAACTTTGATCAGGGCCTTTTCATTCAGTAGTTATTTCTTTTAACATATGCCGATAACAGCAACAATGAAACAGATCATATAATATCTGTTTTTCCAGCACAACCAGGCAGAAAAGGGTGGATGGAAATAATTTTTAAAAAATACTGGACACTAATTTTAGGGGCATCCTAGACAGGCCAAATTCTGTTTTCAAGGTGTGTGGCAGTAGAAATTACCCGTTGTTTTCCTATAAATAAACTAGAGAGACAGGCTTAGAATTAATATTTCTAGTAAGATTATAACTAATAGGGGAACAAAATACAGAATGATTCCTCAAAAATCAAAACAAAACAAAAAAATCAACCAGCACTTGCCTAACAAATTGTGTGCTGTTAAATGCTTGATTTTTAAAGCATACTGTGCAATCATCTTTAATTTCTCAACTCTTCTCATTATGGCTAGTTTATGTACAGATCTAGCAAATATAAGTGCTTTGTTAATGTGCAAATGACTGGGGAGCCAAAAATCAGTTTGTTATGGAAAACAAATTCAAGAAAGTTTCCTGCAAGGCATACCATCATTCAGTTTTAAAATCTCACATTTATAGTCTTTAAAAACTGCCTTTAACAAAGATGAAAAATGGTTGGCTCACTTGAAAACATTCAAAACAAAGTATTTGTTTTGGAAAAACAAATACATTTGTTGTTGGGCCTTGAACTGGTGATTTATCAATTATGAATGCTGGCTCTTAATATAATATGAAGACAGTCCAACTTAAAAACATGTTAAATCAAAAATTTGGAAACAGTAATACTTTGGTTCCAGCCCTAGTGCCAAATGATACCAATATGCACAAAACTGTACAAAATCTTATAGCAAACACATAATGAAAGGAACCTGAAGAAGCAGCTTAAGGATGGCCATACTTCACTCCTACATACTTTGATTTACAACTGTACAGGTCCATAGCAACAGATCCCCGTCTTGGCGGGGTAGTACTCCACTACCTCCGGTTAGGCAAGTGAACACCATTGACAAGAGGCAGGAGTGGAGGGTGGAGTTCAAGTTGTGTTAACAGTGAGAAGTGGTCTGAAGGGATGTGAGGGTGTGGACACCCAGTGATGTTGTTCTCAACCAGCCATTGAGGATCTAAAGGCCCCAGGACACCAAGCACGTTCATATGAGTCTTGGAATAGAAAATGTAGTCAATCACGCCCTGAAAAGAGATTGGGGGTTGGAAAAAGAGAGAAAAATATATGCTTAGATAAAAAGAAAAACCCAAGATATATAAAAGAACAATTCATAATTTGCAAATGACAAATACCTGAGTAACCTGTATTTCTGGTATCTGCTGTCTTCATAATGGGTCAAATAAAGCTCAAATCTTGAATAGGAATTATGTGAAATAAAAGTGGCTAAAAAGGGAAACACAGTACCTAGCAGAACCACAACACCTTGCACATGTGCTCATCTAAAGCAGATTAATGAAATAAGTCGTGTCTGACTCTTGTGATCTTACGGAGTGTAGCATGCTGGGCTCCTCTGTCCATGAGATTTTCCGGGCAAGAATACTGGAGTGGTTTGCCATTTCCTTCTCCAGGAGACCTTCCCAAACCAGGGATCAAACCCGGGTCTTGTGCACTGCAGGCAGATTCTTTACCAACTGAGCTACAGGGAAGACCTCACATGTGCACAATGGTAAGCAAACTGAGAAGCTAAAAAGCCTACCAAATCATGTCTAAGCCTCTCCAGAATTGGCTTGCTTGGGCCAGTGAAATCTCATTTATCAGTATAAACATTATGGAAACTGCACTGACTCTTCTTATTCCAATAAGCAGAAAATAAAGATATTTATACATATAAAGTTAATTAAAAGGTATGACAAAAATACAATTTTTAATGAAAACTAGCATTACTTCCAGTTACTTGTACATCAACCCAACACATATGAATGAAGCCACTGTAAAGCATGTTTCCAGACTGCTAATTAATTCTAGCTCAGCTTTCCCAGATTTTATACATGTATACAAAATATTGCATATATTTAATCATTCTAATCTGTTCTTTAGAATACTCATTTCCACAAATCCCAGTGTACTGTAAATTCTGGATTCCTTGCTGCATAAAAATACCTCAGCAAAAAACATTCAGCAGAGACCTATGTACGTATTCAGTTGTACATCTCAGAGTTAGATGATTTGCTTTATCTGAACTGTAAGTTTCAAAACAAGTGTGTTTGGTTTTGCCCTGGGTTGTGCATATGCAAACCCACAGCAACAGAGCCTGAACCCAAGCATGGAGAGACTTCCAGACTTGGAAGTACTTGTTTTATTTATAAATACTATATATAGTGAGTTCCAGCTAATATTTTAAGAGTATCACAGTGAAATGGGCTTCCAAAAAAAAAGAACTTAATGAGAAAAAATTATACTGTGAAATTTTCTAAATAATTACCTTAGTTTGCTAATTTGGACACAACCAAGACCAAAACAACCAAATAGTTCTTTTGAGGGAGAGGGCTTTATTCAACAATAAGTATACTTTAACCCTACTTTACCACAAATTAAGGAACCTACTTGAATCCAGGAGAGTATGCTCTGCCATCAATGTTCCAAGTCCAAACAGTAAAGAAACGACATTAGTACAATGTATTTTTATCCCTTCCTTTTGGCTAATGCCTAGTTTTGCAGTGCCATTTTAGAAAAAGGTCAGTAAGAGTCATAGTGGCTTTCCTTTCCTTTATGAGACCACCTTTTACTTCAGCAAACACATTTAAAACATTTACGTTTTACAAATAAAACATTTCCAACTACTTCTGTTGAATAAAACCTCCTGTATCTTATCATTTTATTATAAAGTGTCATTATGCACATTAGGTACTAGGCCTAGAGAATCCTTTGTCAATACAGACCCCAATAAAGATGGCAAGCATTCCAGAAAGTAGATGTATTTTAACTGGAGACATCAGTTGTAACTATTTTCTCGGTTTGAAACATCCAGAGTAAAAGCTCTTATCATAAGCCTTAGAAAGATCATGTCTGAACTAGCAAGAATATTTATACATAGGTAAGTACATTTGTACACTGTATCATACTCACAAATAAGGTTACAGACTAACAATTCTCAACCTTTTCTGATTCAAACTCTTTTTTAAAAGACACTAATGCAGGAAAACAGTCTTTGTATTAGTAAAGACTACAAGTAAATCTAGAATAGTGTATGAGAAAAAAGTGAAAAGCAAAAATAATTTATGAGCTAGCAATATGTTAAGCTTTGTTTTGTAAAGAATGTGAGAAAATTATACGCTATAAAGCTCATAATGTAACAAAGATTTACTATTTGACATAACAGGAAAAAAGTTTTCCCTCTTTTCATTAAATAGCTCAGACACACCCTCGGACTGATGCAAGGAGGGGTGGGTGGTAAAAGCAGCAGCCAGTTTCAATCAGCAGTTGATTCAACTGATTGGGTGTCATGGACTGAACGTTTGTATTCCCCCAAATTCATGTGAAAATTCTAATCCCTAAGTATAAGGACGTGGAGCGTTTGGCAGATGACTAGGTCATAAAGATGAAATTCTCATGAATGGGATTAGTGCTCTATAAAAAGGAGTCCCAGAGAGCTCTCTCTCCACCACAAGGATGCAATGAGAAAACAGCTGCCTGCAACCCAGAGGACAAGCCTCACCAGAACTTGATCATGTTGGCACCTGATCTTAAACTTCCAGCCTTCAGAAATGTAGAAGTAAAGTTTGTTGTTTTATAAGCCACACAGTATATGGTATTCATTCATGGCAACCTAAATTCACGAAGATACCTGGTCTACAAGTAATTCTCGTAACTATTTCAAGTGACTTCAAATTACTTCCAGATTAAATGACTCAGTTCCAAGTATCACTTTTCTACATTTCTAATTTATTCAAGAACCAAGAAAGTAGACAAATGCTAGGTCAAAATGAACAAAATTTAACTGTTCCCCACTGATGCAATGGCAGGATACTAGACTTGGATCTGTATTTAACACTAAGCACATGACATTTTTATATTTCATCTTACCTATCCTTTTCTACCAACTGCCTTCAAAACTGGTACATCACCAGTTACATAAAATTCTTTGTATGAAACTGAAGTTTATTGTCTGCTACTTACACCAAAATTAATTCTCTCTAGTCAGGTATGCCCTTAGTTTTTTTCTCTGATCATTCTTCTTTTCTACTCTATTCTACCCTCTCGTCTGTCTACCAGCCAGAGATCATATTTATCTTCCCATTCATGCCTCTCTCACACATACTTATAGTTCTGTCCTTTCTCATCCTATCATATATACGCAAACATCACTCTCTGAGCCATGCACTTTTGATTCTTTAACTGTACTTCTGTAAACAGTATAAATGGTTCGATGAGATTTTTTAATTCAATACTAACACATTAGATCTTTTGAAGAAATATCAAGAAAAGATTTTAAAACTATCCAGATGACTGAGAAAGATGGCTTAGATTAATATTCTAGATTTTATTTCCCTAATTTTTACTTTATAGACAAGGAAAAAGTAACCTTTATGAAAGCCTAGTTAAGGGAGAAATTATTTAAGTCTTTTTAAGTACACACATACCAAAACAACACTACGAGTTGTAGAACCACTGAATATTTACTTTACGGAGCCTTTTTGTAGTATTCTAGGTTGTGCTGGCAGAGATGTATATATACCACAGATGTATATATATAGGATTTAACCTATATATTTAACTGTGTATCATTAAGTCCAGAGGTTTTCCTTTAGGCTTACACAGGAGCAGTGGAGTGATAAGAGTCAGCTGGACATTTCATCCCAACTCAAGTGTTCAATGGTATGATGTTGGGAACTTGAAATGTACTACAATGAGAGTACCTGTACCACAGAAATCTGCAAACACTACAAAATTTGGGTTTTTTTCTCAGAAAGCTGGTTATTAAATATTCATCAGCACATTATTGCATATGAGTGATCTGAACAAAATCAATTATCTCTGCATAGTATTACCTACTCTAACAGTTAAAATACTAAAATTAGATTCAACCTATAAACAATTTGTTTCCATTTCTTGATTACAAAAACGGATGAATAACATCAGCACATAAATTTCCTGTTTTCTTCCTACTATCTGTTTCTTGGAAACAGGCTAACAAGCATTGAAATGGAAAAAGGTTACTGGAGATGTTCCAGAGCCCAATTCATAAATTTCCTTTGGTGTTTTATTAAATTCCCTTTAGGCTTCTTACTCGTAACTATTTTCCAACATCTGCATTTTTAGTATAGTATAAGACTTTAGGATAGATTCCGGAAATGCCAAAAAGTCAAACAAAGGTACAAGAGAAGAGCTACAGACAGAATGATCAGAAAATTTGCAAATGCAAAGGGATTAACTACAGAAAAACCACTATCAATCAATGTTTCAAAAGAATAACTGATCCTATAAAGCTGATCCTCTTAATTTTTTTTCTTATTTTGCAAAAAAAAAATCTTTCTTGTTCTTTTGTGGTCCACTGCCTGGTAATTTATTAGTACGACAAGGTGGACATGAAATAAACCGTAAGTACAACCTTTCTAACCATATCTCCCCCAAAAAACCTGGAAAATTTTAAGATAAGTATCAATGGAAAGGACTAAGAGAATTTTGAGGGAATACTCTACAATTCATTCAAGATGAGTTTAGCTTTATCAAGTAGCTTACTATTTGGATCCTTACTGAAAGTCAGGGATGGTATGGTTTATTATTATTATATTAATAAACACAAACTGCTTTTGAACAGTACCTGGCACATACACAGTATTTTGGAAATTTCTGCTATTATCACAGTTATTTGAAATTTGAAGAAATGAGTTTTCAAAGAGGATTCTCAGTTCCACAATAACAGCCACAAAACCTAACAAACCTCCTTAGGTATTTAGGTGCACACTTAGCCAAGACATTTAGAGAATGTAAAAACTCCTAAAGATTATACAATTAAACGTAAGTAACATATCTCCAGCTCTTTCTTGTCACATGTTTGTATTTGACGTAATTTCTATGCCAGTCCAGAGGCTTCACTCACTTTGAAATCAAAGGTGTAATTGGTGTAAGGCATCAAGTTATTTTCATAGGCGCTCTTCAGTTGGAAGCCATGTGTGATTCTCCCTTCTGAGCTTCCATTCTTCCCATTGCAGCTGAAGTTCATAAGACACTCATTGTACCTTAGTTCCTTGAAGTCTTTGTGGTTGTCAGCTACTCCTCCATTGCTTAAATATTCCACAACACCTGGCAGAATAAAGAAAGAAGAAACACTACCATTTAGCATTTAGACCTTACAAAAGACTTCATAGACAAAATCTGCTGCCAAGTACATGTACCCAAGTTCAGAGTGGATTTATTACACTGAATATTTATTTTTACTTATGAAATTGCCTTCTTTAGGCTAATGTTAGGAAATCAAATATCATCAATTTCATATGGTTCAATCAAAGTGAAGGGTATTTATTTGCCTATTTCAGAGCAAAATATCTGGATCACCCTGGAACAGAACAGCTTCGGTTTTCGATTCCCAGGGTCTAGGGCGGCATTCACTAGCAAAGACTTGACCCTATATGTTTGTAGAATATTATTCCAAAGCAACCTCTCTTTAGTATTTCACCATTCTATCCAGTCAGTTAACAATTTCTGGACTATATTATAAAATTTTTTAAATCATTCACAACAAAAATAGACTTTTGCATCTTTAACACTGCAATGTCTAGCTTCAGGAGGGCAACATCAATCTCTGTTTCAGGCTACAGTGAGACTTTTCAGTCACACTAAATAAGACATTATATGCTGGAGGTAGATCACTTGGTCAAAAATATTGGACGTGTCTAAAAAGCTAAAGAGAGTAGAAGCATTCAAAAACAGAATACCACCTCCACTGAGTAAGTAAACATGGAAAAAGAATACTGCAATCTTTCTGACGATGATGATTAGTTAATGCTGTTACACATCTCTTTCTATGTGTGAGTCAAGAAAGGCAGTAACATATATAAAGAAAAAATGATGAGCACAACATCAGTACTGTGAATAGCTGAAAAGGAGCTATCATTTACCTAGCAGTTATTACATGCTCTTACACTGCTGTAAGAGCCCTACACATTTAAACCTTACAAACAACTCCATGAAGTGGATAAAATTATTATCCCTTTATTTAAAAATGAGGAACTTAAGTCATACATTGCATATATCCTCAGAGGGAGAACCAAGATCCAGCCCTGAGAGTCTGGCTTGAGCCAACTCACTCTGCTGTGATGCCAAATGACAGTCAAATGAGATGGGAGAAACCTGTGCTAGAGGGCAATAGAGGAGGACATGGGTAAGGTGTCAAAGGGGCCAGGAGCTGAAAGTAAACTTTTGTCAAAGGATGATTTCAGCATTTATTTGCTAAGGAGAGAAAGCAAAGGTATTTTCTACATGTGAGACCTTTATTTATATTACAGTTTTAAGTATTTGGGTTATTTTACATTTATTATTGAGTGGTTTTTTTAAACAATTTAAAGTAGCTTACTGAATATATACAAAATTTAGAATATGTTTTGGTAACAGCAAAACAACAATAATGTTTTACATTTGAATTTTAATATCTAAGTGCAGAACTGATTTTTTAATTTTTAACAAAGATCTAAAATAATTTAAGTTAGGACATAAACAGGTTAAAAGGAGCTCAAGATGCAATGTGAAATCCTAAGATAATTCTGATCATTCTTCTGCCAGCTAATATCAGAATTAAAGAATTTTAATGAAATCACTTAAAGGTTACCAACATTATTAAACTAGATAGCATATATGTACTGAACATTTTCTAGTTGCCTCTCAGGTCACCCTTCTCCACTGTACTCTCTGACACAGGAGGCTGACCTTGACTTACATCAACTGCAAACCCCTCCCTACTCTGTTGGATTTGGTCAGTGGACAGCAGTGGTGAGAGATCAGAGGACAGAAGCAGAGAGAGGCTAAGATATATACTCCCCTGGCTCCCTTCTTGTTAGTTTGCCAGCGACTGATTGCATCCCAGTTCAAATCCATGGCTCCTATTACATGGCCCTCTCCTCATAACTACTGTTTCCAAGTTCTGATAGCAGCTCCCACCACTTTCCCTAATTCCCCCAGGAGCAGGGTACTGTGTCATTCATTGTTTTGTGTCCCTTAACCTTTGGAAATAGCTTAGCTGAATAAACTCTTCTCAATTACCCCATGTCCTATTCCTGGGATTCTTACAGATACACTCTTGAATTTAGAAGAGAAATTCTCTGCTCAAAAGTTAAGAGCCAGCTGACCTTTCAACTGGAAGTAAAAGCAAAGTTGAACGCAAAGAGTAAATCATGTTATCAATACCTGAATCTGGCAATGAGTTAAGATCTGCACATAGCACCAGCGGGATGGAATTAGGATCTGCGGTTGGGCTGCCAGGCCTACTTGAGGCTTTCTCCAGAATGTTTTTAACCTCTGAGACAAACATCATGGTCTGAATGAGTTTCACATCAGAATACTCTGGGTCCCAATGCATGTGGGCATTTGCCACTATAAGCAGCTGTTTGTCTGCAGCATGAATAGGCTTCATACCTAAATTTAAGCATTAGGGAAAACAAAGGCAAGATTATACTTTATTATAAAAAAGCAGTATCTTAAAAAGAGTTTTTCCCTCAAACCTATAATCACTTTACTCTTTTCTATTAATTTCTATTTTCCCCCTTAAAAACATAAAGTAGGTCTTAGAAGCTAAAGTGCTGAGATTCTGATAATCCCAATATGCGGGTAGACAATCTGTAGCCCATAGCCCCATCACCTGTGTTTGTACAGCCTGTGTGAGCTGAAGCTGGTTTTACATTTTTTATGGGTTCTACAAAAGACTGTGACAGAGACCGTATGTGTCCCAGAGAACCTAAACGATTAATTAATTACCTGGTCCTTTATAGAAAAAGTTTGCCAAATCCTGCTCTCTATCCAAGTTAGGATCTATCCCATCATATAACCAATATTTGATTATATTGGTTTGATTTGCTGAGTTTAGTGTAAAAAAGTAGTTTAAATATCTGTCACGTAAATATCACAATAACCCAGTGAAGTAGGTTTTTAGTTATTTGAATCACCTAAACCTTAATTTAAATCCTTCCCACTGCCCGGTACTCATTCACTTTGCATTTTCTGAGCACATCAGTGACAAAGTCAGTAGTTAAATGCAAGAACATGATATTAACCTACACAAAATAAAGGAAGTGAATTTGCTATGAATCTGCTACCAAAATCTTCATACCAAACACTCAGAAGAAGTAATTTTAAAAATGAGAATTAGGAAGTATGCTCTCAAAGTCTGGCATGGCTTTCAGATGTGGCTTTGTTACTTGATGCTGGGAGGAATTGGGGGCAGGAGGAGAAGGGGACGACAGAGGATGAAATGGCTGGACGGCATCACCGACTCGATAGACATGAGTTTGAGTGAACTCCAGGAGTTGGTGATGGACAGGGAAGCCTGGCGTTGCTGTAATTCATGGGGTCGCAAAGAGTCGGACACGACTGAGCAACTGAACCGAACTGAACTTTTATTACTAATAACTTAACCATTCTGGTATTCAGGCTCATTTGGACAATGAGGTGTTCAACTACAAAATTTCTGAGGTTATTTTTTCCCCTAAAATACTGTTTTATAATTCTGCCAAAATAAATATTAACATGGTGGGCGAGGATAACACATTAAAAATTTGCCCCTTGAAAGAGGCGATAAGCATGTTTGGAGGGAAAAACTGAAAATCCAACTCAGTTAAGGTATACTGACAGAGAAAGATATCCATAAAATTTCTAAGGCACAAAACTCAATATGTATGGTGTGTGTATGTGGGCACACTCAGTTGTGTCTGACTCTTTGCAACCCCATGAACTGTCACCCACCCAGGCTCCTCTGTCCATGGAATTTTCCAGGCAAGAATAGTGGAGGGAGTTGACATTTCCTTCTCCAGAGGATCTTTTCAACCCAGACATTGAACCCACATCTCTTATGTTTCCTGCATTGGCAGACAGATTCATTACCAGCTGAGCCACCAGGGAAACCAATATGTATGATGATGCCATTGGGCTTCCCTGGTGGCTCAGAGGTTAAAGCGTCTGCCTGCAATGCGGGAGACCCAGGTTCAATCCCTGGGTTGGGAAGATCCCCTGGAGAAGGAATTTACAACCCACTCCAGTATTCTTGCCTGGGAAATGCCATGGACGCAGGAGCCTGGTGGCCTACAGTCTACAGGGTCGCAAAGAGTCAGAAACGACTTCACTTTCACTTTCATACACATATACACTAGTAATGTGTAAATAGTGAGTAAGAGTTACTCCTAGAGTGTATGAATAAGATGGGACGCTCANTTTACAACCCACTCCAGTATTCTTGCCTGGGAAATGCCATGGACGCAGGAGCCTGGTGGCCTACAGTCTACAGGGTCGCAAAGAGTCAGAAACGACTTCACTTTCACTTTCATACACATATACACTAGTAATGTGTAAATAGTGAGTAAGAGTTACTCCTAGAGTGTATGAATAAGATGGGACGCTCATGTTTTACTCTATATACTCTAGTACTGTTGGAATACTAGACACATACAAAATTAACTTTTCTATTGAAATTTCTATAACAGATTTCTTAAAAATTTTTCTATTGAAAATATAACCTCTACAGAAAGACTGGATTTTCTCAGTCTATTATTTTGGTAAAGTTAAGTTTCCATCTTATCAAGCTATAATTATCTTTAATGTTGAGTAAACAAGTAACTTACTTAACTTATATGCAGAGTACATCATGAGAAACACTGGACTGGAAGAAATACAAGCTGGAATCAAGATTGCTGGGAGAAACATCAATCACCTCAGATATGCAGATGACACCACCCTTATGGCAGAAAGTGAAGAGGAACTAAAAAGCCTCTTGATGAAAGTGAAAGTGGAGAGTGAAAAAGTTGGCTTAAAGCTCAACATTCAGAAAATGAACATCATGGCATCCGGTCCCATTACTTCATGG
>SJYA01001198.1:2060609-2116402 GCA_006410615.1 Neotragus moschatus
GCCTCTTGATGAAAGTGAAAGTGGAGAGTGAAAAAGTTGGCTTAAAGCTCAACATTCAGAAAACGAAGATCATGGCATCCAGTCCCATCACTTCATGGGAAATAGATGGGGAAACAGTGGAAACAGTGTCAGACTTTATTTTTCTGGGCTCCAAAATCACTGCAGATGGTGACTGCAGCCATGAAATTAAAAGACGCTTACTCCTTGGAAGAAAAGTTATGACCAACCTAGATATTCAAAAGCAGAGACATTACTTTGCCAACTAAGGTCCGTCTAGTCGAGGCGTTGGTTTTTCCAGTGGTCATGTATGGATGTGAGAGTTGGACTGTGAAGAAGGCTGAGTGCCAAAGAATTGATGCTTTTGAACTGTGGTGTTGGAGAAGACTCTTGAGAGTCCCTTGGACTGCAAGGAGATCCAACCAGTCCATTCTGAAGGAGATTGGCCCTGGGATTTCTTTGAAAGGAAATGCTAAAGCTGAAGCTCCAGTACTTTGGCCACCTCGTGCGAAGAGGTGACTCATTGGAAAAGACTCTGATGCTGGGAGGGAATGGGGGCAGGAGGAGAAGGGGACGACCAAGGATGAGATGGCTGGATGGCATCACTGGCTCGATGGGCCTGAGTCTGAGTGAACTCTGGGAGTTGGTGATGGACAGGGAGGCCTAGCGTGCTGCAATTCATGGGGTTGCAAAGAGTTGGACACGACTGGGCAACTGAACTATATAAACAAGTAACTGAAGTATCTTTTACACGTGATAGAAACAGTCATTTTAAAGCAATTTTATCATAAGACAAAAAACCTGCAGCCCAAATTCTCTAAGCTATCATCTTTTCCTAGCAGTTTTATAGTGTCATTTGTGGCTGTAGATTAAATATTCACTATATTAAATATTAAAAACTTGCCCCTTTAAAGAGGCCATAAGCACCTTCTATAATATTAAATTCCTCCTCTAGGAGTATGAGAGATATTTCAGAATATGAAAGTGTCAACTGTATAATTTACAATTACTCTTCTACAGATTAAAAGGGGAGTAAAACTCCAAAAGAAATTCAATGTTCACATTACCAGAAAATAGGTACCAAACTTTTGAGATGAATGAGACTGGAAAGGGCATAAAAGTAAGTACAATTAAGAGGCTAAAAAAGAAGAAGGAATTTTAAGTCATATATCAAAGACTGATCATCTTTGATGACAGATAAACTGAAGAACAGTGAGAAAAGGTGGTATGACAAATATGCATGCTCTGAATAATTCACATCAATACTTAAGGCAAAAATCTTTTTTTCTACAGGTAGTAAGTAAAGAAAAACATTTTAAATAAAAGCCCTGATGGAGTCTTGACACGTTCTCCCTGGTTTTACCTGAAATATGGTTAGGTAAGCAATGAAATGCTCAAAGGCAGGCAGTAGGAAGGGGAGGAAAAAGGTCTGGATATGCAAAGTACATAATGAGTTTCTGACTTTGAAGGAAGCTATAAATATCTAAAATAGAAAAGAAAAGTACCAGGTAGAAAAAAGATCCCGCTCTTACCCTGACAATGACTGAGATATAACAAAGAAATTAAAAGAAAATGTGCCAAGTACTTAACCTTAAAGACAAAAGATTTCAGAGTCAAGAAGCTAAAAATACAGCTAAAAAGTCATCATAATTTCCAATTCAGCTTAAAACAATTCTTATTTCAAATAACCTTTTGGAATTAATGGCATATTAAAGACTTTCCTTTTTACAGAGTACCTGGCAAGTAATATCCTAAGACATAAATGACAAATTAGGACTATTTTCCTGCCCATCTCCTTTAACTTTCCTCAAAAGATGAGAAAATAACTATGCAATAAATACCAGCATGAGACGCTGTGCTTGAGATGGTGTTTATTTTTAGTAGGAAGATTTTAAACCATACTCACCTGCTCCAAATAGTTCTTTGTGGACCTCTAATACCACAGCGACACCAATATTATCTTTTGTCATCACTCTGTTCAGCATAGCTTCGGATCCATCTGAATTAGCCATTGCCACTTGGTTAAATTCCACCGTATGCTTCTGCACCAATGTAAATCTAAAAGGTCACAATGCATTAGTATTATGGTATCAGGTATGAGAAGAGCACAAGATATAGACACTACGCACTGTCTCCTTAGTCATTTTCTAGCTGCCAACGGGTCCTGTGATACGGCCGATGAGAAGAAAAAAGTCTGACTACTGTAGAACCCTTCTTGGAAGTGCCACCTAGCAAAGATTGTGTGTGTGTGTGTCTGTGTGTGTGTTTGTGTGTGTGTGTGTGTATCTTGTGTGTGTGTATGTGTCTGTGTGTGTGTGTACTCCTTTATCCTTTTCCATCTCTACCCATGTGGTAAGAGACAGGAAGGCAAAAGTTAAAGTCGCTCAGTCGTGTCTGATTCTGCGACCCCATGGACTGTAGCCCACCAGGCTCCTCCATCCATGGGATTCTCCAGGCAAGAATACTGGAATGGGTGGCCATTTCCCTCTCCAGAGGATCTTCCTGACCCAGGGATCGAACCCAGGTCTCCTTCATTAGAGGCAGACACTTTAACCTCTTAGCCACCAGGCAAGAGCCTATTACAAATAGAGAAGCAGCTGAACTAGTTCTGGATTGCCATTTTTGGACTTTCTGTGTGAGAAAATTACTCTTCTCCTATTTCTTTAAGTGGCAGTTGGGATTTTCTGGTATTCAAAGGTAAACACAACCTTAACTGAGTCAGCAAGTTAATAAGACAGAAGAGAAAAAAAATCTACCTACCCTGTTGGCAGTTTTATTTTCACCACATCAAGAAATCTGTCAAGAAAATGCAGGGACACACCCTTATCCCAGCTAAGGCGAAGCCAATTTTTCCATCTGGCTTCTACTAGAAAGTTGGCATTGGGTGAATATAAGTGAACAGAAGGAAAGATTCTATAAGATGAGGGATGGCTCTCCCTAGGATTACAACTTGTATCTGTTCTAACAGTATTTCCTTTCCTTAGTGCCAAAGTAGGTACTGTAGGATTTAACGGAATTGAGTCCAGCACTGCCATTTAATAGTAGGATGACTTTAGTCAAGCCATTTAACCTCTGTTACTCAAGTTTTACTAAGTTTGTAAAGCATTTATAAACAGCCAAAACCTACTAAATATACTGTCTGCCTTTCACTAGGTTTTAAGAGGAGAAAAAGACATCTCTACTTTTATAAAAGGGCCTTACCCCATTTTCCTCCTAGCTTTGAAAGTGAAGCCTGCACACATTCCTTCAAAAATACTAAGACTGTGCTGTGTGCAGGACACTGTGCTAGATGAAATAATACTCCTCTCCTGACTCCAAGTCTGAATGTCTCAGATGGGCTGAGAAGAATATAAGGTCAGGTCATGTGCCTACTCTCAACCCAGAGTGATTAAAGGAGCGGAGTTTCCACCCTCTAAAGAGGTGATATTTAAACTGGAACATGAATGATGAGAAATTACCAAGATGAAGAATGGAATTAAGTACATTCCAGATAGAGGAACGAAGTGAGAGGTTCTGGGCTAGCAAGAACTTTGTATGTTTATGGGTTAGAAAAGAATCGAGGGGTATGAAATGATGTTGGAGATTAAAAGGAAGAGAAGTGACTGAAGTAGATTCTAAGCAAGGATATGACAGTATTTGATTTATATTTTTTAAGATCACTGCAGCTCCACTGTAGATAATGAATTACAGGGGCCAAAGTTTGGGAACTGAGATGAATTAGAAAGTTTCTCAGGTTGTTTGGATGACTGATAATGATGGCTTAGGGTAAGGCAAGAGAAATAAAGAGAAGCAGGCAGATACAAAATAAGTCCTACAGATATAATGGATCATCCTCAATATTAGGACTTTTAAAAACGTCTTTAAGCAGTAGAATTTCTTTCTCAAACAACACTTGGTAAGATTATCATATATAAAATAGATAAAAGCAGTATTATATCTGAATAAATCAATCATTGAAAATGATGAATCTGTTTTGATGTTTATAAAAATTTGAAATCAGAGGGTATAGATGATAATTATACTCTTCTATCAGTCTCAGTATCCAGTTTATTTCTCTATCCTGTTTTGGTTACACAGTATTAATAAAAACCCTGATCCACACAAACACACAGATACAAGTGGTAAATAACTGGCTTTGAACTCAGAAAAACGCAATCAAGTAGACAAAAACTCAATTCAGAGGTCTGCAACAAGTCAACTAAGCATATCAGGAACGTGTTATTGATTTCCAAAGTGTTAAAATTTGGTATTTGGAAATTTGAGTGTTATTTTCAAATTACTTAGTTTAATTATTTGGATTTAACTTTTGAAATATCTTATAAATATTTACAGAGTTCTTAAGGCTTATTTATAGGAATCTAGGGTCCTGCAGGAAAGTCTGAAATTGCTGTTTAACAGCTTAATACTGTAATATTTTTCTTCTACCAGAGTCAGGATATTATTTGGTAGGGGTGGTAGAGTGAGACTATCTAATTATAGAACTGTCTTTACTAAAATTTGTTTCCCTGTATCTTTCTTCAATCAAACCTAAATCTAGACCATTTCTTTAAAGAACACAGAATTTATTTTCCATTTGACACCACTTTAAATATAATTCCCAAATCTTCTCCAGAAAAGAAATCAACTCTTTGCATGATATATGGTGTAAAACAGTTGTTCATTTGAAAAACTCAAGTGTAAACTCAAAGGTGCAGTACCTAGAACTGGAGATAAATGAACTACTGTCTTCTTCATTCTGGACTGCTGCTGCTGCTGCTGCTAAGTCGCTTCAGTCATGTCCAACTCTGTGCGACCCCACAGATGGCAGTCCACCAGGCTCCCCTGTCCCTGGGCTTCTCCAGGCAAGAACACTGGAGTGGGTTGCCATTTCCTTCTCCAATGTATGAAAGTGAAAAGTCAAAGTGAAGTCGCTCAGTCATGTCCGACTCTTAGCGACCCCATGGACTACCAGGCTCTTCTGTCCATGGGATTTTCCAGGCAAGAGTACTGGAGTGGGGTGCCTCTGCCTTCTCTGGGGAAAGCCATATTAATGGTAAGCTAAATAAGTAATAATATATCTCCACAACTTTTTGGTATTTTAGTTCTTAAACCAGGTCTCTCCAGTTCCGTATTTATAGTTGCTTAAAAACAAAAAAGTGAAAAAAATTATTTTATTAAATAACATAGAGATTGGGAAATGAGAAAAAAATAAAGAAAAAGTCAAGTCACTTGCAACCCAACACCCCCATCAAGATCTCAACGTATTTCCCCAGACTTTTCTCTCAAGCATATGTGTGCATTTTTTATACAATTAGAATACTCCTCGAAGTTTTACTTATTAATAATACTCTAAGTAATACTCTAATATAGACAGGGACATTTCCCAATAAAAGAGCATATGCTTCATTCCCTCTAAGATCAGGAACAAGAAAAACGTGTCCACTCTTACCACTATTACTCAACACAGTTTTGAAAGTCCTAGCTACGGCAGTTAGAGAATAAAAATAAATAAAAGGAACACAGATCGGAGAAGAAGTAAAACTCTCACTGTTTGCAGATGACATGATACTATACATAGAAAACCCAAAAGAAACTATTGAAAATTACTAGAGCTAATCAGTAAATTCAGCAAAGTCAGAGGATATAAGGTCAATACACAGAAAGTGCTTACATTTCTAATTACTAACAATGAAAAATCAGAAAGAGAAATTAAGGAATCAATCCCATATAACATTGCAAAAAAAGAATGAAATATCTAGGAATAAATCTACTTAAGGAGACAAAAGACCTGTATACGGAAAATTCTAAGACACTCATGAAAGAAATCAAAGACGACATAAACAGATGCAGAGATATTCCATGTTCCTGGGTAGGAAGAATCAATATTGTGAAAATGACTATACTACGAAAGGCAATCTACAGATTCAATGTGATCCCTATCAAATTACCAATGGCATTTTTCACAGAACTAGAACAAAAATTTCACAATTCATATGGAAAAACAAAAGACACTGAATAGCCAAAGCAGTCTTGAGAAAGAAGAATGGAGCTGGAGGAATCAAGCTTCCTGACTTCAGACCATACTATAAAGCTACAGTCATCAAGACAGTATGGTACTGGCACAAAAACAGAAATACAGACCAATGGAACAAGACAGAGAACCAAAAGATAAACCCACGCACTTACAGGTACCTTTTTTTTGACAAAGGAGGCAAGAATATACAATGGGGCAAAGATAGCCTCTTCAATATGGGGTGCTGGGAAAACTGGACAAGCTACATGTAAAAAAATGAAATTAGAACAATTCCTAATGCCATAGACAAAGATAAACTCAAAGTGGATTAAGGACCTAAATGTAAGACCAAAACTATATGCAGAACACTCGATGACATAAATCAAAGCAAGATCTTCTATGACCCACATCCTAGAGTAACGCAAAGAAAAACAAAAGTAAACAAGTGGGACCAGATTAAACTTAAAAACTTTTGCACAGCAAAGGACAGTATAAGTAAGGTGAAAAGCCAGTCCTCAGAATGGAAGAAAGTAATATCAAATGAAACGACTGACAAAGGATTAATTTCCAAAATATATAAGCAGCTCATACAACTTATTGCCAGGAAAAAAACCACCCAATCACAAAATAGGGAAAAGACCTAAACAGACATTTCTCCAAAGATGACACACAGATGGCTAACAAACACATGAAAAGATGCTCAACATCACTCATTTTTAGAGAAATGCAAATCAAAACTACAATGAGATATCACCTCACATGGGTCAGAATGGCCATCATCAAAAAGTCTACAAACAATAAATGCTAGAGAGGGTATGCTGAAAAGGGAACTCAAACTGATACAGCCACTATGGAAAAGGGTATGGAGATTCCTTAAAAAGCTAGGAATAAAATCACCATAAAGGAAAGGATTTTCGCTCAGTTGTGTCCAACTCTTTGCGACCCCATGGACCGTAGCCCTACCAGGCTCCTCTGTCCATGGGATTTTCCAAGCAATAGTACTGGAGTGGATTGCCATTTCCTTCTCCAGGGGATCTTCCCAACCCAGGGGTCGGACCCAGGTCTCCCAGCAAACCCACTCCTAGGCATATACTCTGAGGAAACCGAAACTAAAAGAGACACATGTACCTCAAAGTTCATTGCAACACTATTTACAATAGCTAGAACATGGAAGCAACCTAGATGTCCATCAACAGATGAATGGATAAAGAAGCTGTGGTACATAAATACAATGGAATACTACTCAACCATAAAAAGGAACACATTTGAATCAGTTCTAATGAGGTAGATGAACCCAGAGCCTATTATACTGAGTGAAGTAAGTCAGAAAGAGAAATATAAATATTGAATACTGAAACATATATATGGAATCTAAAAAGGTGGCACTGATGAATCTATTTTCAGGGCAGCAATGGAGAAACAGACATAGAAAACAGACCTATGGACATGGGGGCAGGAGACGAGGGAGAAGATGAGATGTAAGGAGAAAGTAACATGGAAATTTACAATACCATATATAAAACAGCCAACGGGAATTTGCTGTGTGACTCAGGGAACTCAAACAGGGGCTCTGTGACAGGCTGAAGGGTGGGATGGGAGGGAGATGGAAAGGAGGTCCAGAAGGGAAGGAACCTGGGTATATCTATGGCTGATTCCTATTGATGTATGACAGAAAAATCACAAAATTCTGTAAAGCAATTAACCTACAATTAAATAAATATATATATATATTGGAGAAGGAAATGGCAACCTATATATTTGCTTCAACAATCAATTTTTATGGTTGCATTATAGTCCACTAAATAAATTCACCATGACTGAACTATTCTATTAGGCATTTAAGGTATTTCTGATATGAGCTATTATAATTAATGAGATTAGTTATAGTAATAGATTCATTAGTGTAGTAATAATAATAGTGTTTTACATATAAACATTTTTCTGTGATCTCAAATAATTTTCTCTCTTCCTCTTTCTTTTAATAATTGAAGAATTGCAGACTTTATTTCTGTTGAGTATTATCTATATTTCTGCTCATTAGTTCACCCATTCAGATATTAAGGGCACTTTGAAACAACATTCTAGTTTTCCAAAGGATTAAAATATCCTTGCCAGCTTTTTGTTTTCTTTATAAATCTTATGTATGCATATGTCTTCTCTTATATATTCAAAATTCTGAACAGTGCAGAACAAATTTAAAACAATAATAAACCAACTATTATTGAGGATCTACTCTGTATCAAGACCTGTGAAATTACTTTATTAGTCCTAAAACTTTGTTAAAACTTTGCAAAGTGTGGACATGAAGAGACGCTGCCTGGACGCCTCATCAGTCCTTCAGGAATTGCTCCAGTTGCGGAGGGCTGCCTCACCAAAGTCCAAGTAATTCTGGGAGTGGCACATTACAGATCAAAAACAAAAGATAAAGGTCTGGGGATTTTGGTTCGTCCTGGATTAACTCTCATAGGCCATTTCAGCTCCAAAGCTACAGGTGGGGTCAACTGAGGCTGTCTGATGTGCAACACAGTTCTACTCTCTATGTTCAAT
Organism: Neotragus moschatus; assembly: GCA_006410615.1. Taxonomy (NCBI): domain Eukaryota; kingdom Metazoa; phylum Chordata; class Mammalia; order Artiodactyla; family Bovidae; genus Neotragus; species Neotragus moschatus. Next base: position 2,069,146 of record SJYA01001198.1, read on the forward strand.
TCTTCTTTCCCCCATTCCTTGTCACAGCTTTTGATCCCTAATAAACTCCTAAACACCAAACTAACTTGGGAGTCTTGTTTTCTGGAGAACTCAAATTGTGACAGACAATACTACTGGGTTGGCCAAAAAGTTCATTCGAGTAGTATCTTGTGGAAAAAGCCAAACTTTTTGGTCAAACCAATGCTCATTACCACTAAAAAGATGAGGAAAACTGAGGCTTGCAAATGAGGTGGTTTATTCATCTCCAATATACTAGAACTGCTCCTATACTCCAATGCTCACTATAGATGACTCACGCCATCTACTTCTCTAATCATACTTTGGCAAGATATTTTAATACCATGAGATATAATTATATTGATCTGGAAACCTAACTAGTTAAGGCAGTTTAGTGATTTGCTTGGCTTCCCAACCTCCTCTTCTTGGTTTCCCAATCTCCTCCTTACCTCGTCTTAGTCTTTTCAGTTTGAAAAGAATTCTCCTCAATAGAGACCATGAAAGCAAAACAGAACATGCAAGACTCTTTTCCTTGATCATTAATTAGTGACTGCACAATGCACATGGGTATAGTGCAGATGTTATTTAAAATATTCTCCTTGTTGCCTTAGCATGTTCATCCAATTTTCCCTTTTTTTCTTAATTTTCATGGCAAAAAAGACAGGTTCATAAGCTCTTTTTTTTTTCTTTAATACATGCTTGGTTATTGAGTTTTTTATTGGGGGAAAAAAACACTTCTTTTAAAATGAATCCTGAACAATTACCTGGTTCATTAACTGCCTCAAATTACCCCTTCAGTTTTCTTCCTCATTGGTATGATTTATTACTGTATTGCCCTATTTCTGACTTAAACATCCCAATCCTCTGGAGGTAGCTACTTTCTAATCTTTGATTTCAAAAAGTTCAGAAAAATAAAATCAGTTTTCCTAAATAGAGCACATGTCATTATAACCAAACACTCCCCTTTTTAGTGCTTAGAGATTCAGAAACAGTCAGAATGATACTCTCAATCTTATTATTTCAGTTTCACCAACAGTTGAAGAATCAAAGAGATAGCTGAGAACTGAGGAACCACAGAAAATTCCTTTTTTCTGCAAAATTCCTTTTTTTCCAGTGAGAATTAAATAAGGGCATAGATATGCTTCTTAGGCTATAAGAACTTTTCAGGGATTCTGCTTTTAGAAAATAAGATTTCCAGCACCAGTAGAGCTAGATAATCTCCTACAACTCATCTTGTTTCTGTGTTTATTTCATACTATATTTATAATTATAATACATCTATAATATAGTAAGAAACAGTTTACCCATATTCTATTCCATACTGCTTTAGAACAATACTTCTTACTTTCTCCCCTCTCACCTCAACCAAATAATCTCTACTCTGCTTCTCCTTTCTGTGAACCATGACCCCTTCTAATCACATTAAACTCACTCTTAAACCTAAACCAAATAGAAATTTTTATTGCATATGCAGTATAAGATGCTATAAAATGTGTTCTTGGGTCCCTTCAAAGTAACCATGGGAGTTCCAAAAAAATAATCTGCTAGAAAAGGTAAGCTTAGAGAGTGAGATAAATACAGAAAAAAAGTGGATATTCACCATTCTAGATGTATTTGTACAACTCTTTTAACCACTGAAAGCATTTTCACATTTTTGGTCATTTTAGCCCCATAAAAAAACCTCTGAAGTCAGGCAGAACAGTTATTATTAACATCCATACTGGAAAGGTAACGAAACTAGCCTAAAGCAATGTTCCAGATTAAATAAATGAGAAAGCTAACACTGGAAACTAGAAATCACAACCTCCGATTTTAAAGTTCTAAATGCAACCACCACCTATGACAGACAAAATTAGTAACTGAGAAGCTAGTAAGACAGGATTATCAGAATAGGTCATTTTGGGATGATACTATATAATCTATAAATGAATGTCCTCTTCTCAACCACAAAACAATCTGTCATAAAACGGAAGGCAAAACAAGGACCTGGTCTTACCTGGTATCTCTGAGACAGAGAGCAGAGGCAATATAACAAGGACTAAGCACCACGACAATCTAGTCGCCAACCCTATTGGAAGAGACTACCTCGTCACAGTGTAATGGTCACGTTGTTCTAAAACTGCTGTTTTTATCTTTCCCTTTCTCACTGATTTGAAGCAAAGTATGATTAGATCAGAACTGCTAAACTCAGGAACAGCAAGTATGTTTAGTATCTAGGCCTGCTTTCAGCTCCATTTTTTTTGACATTTTTGATTTCTTCAAATCGTGCACTGGACTCCAAGACTCCATTTCTACTAACTGTTTAGTCTATAGGACAAAATATGGCAAGGAGAAACTTTTTGACTTTAAAAAAATTACCTATAAGTTTTCCAAACACAGAGAGAGACAAAATACATGCCTATATGCATATGTGTTTTACAAAATATTTCAAAGTGAAAAAAATTCACAGCATTTTAAATAATTCAAGTCTGTTTTCAAATAGTTGTCTAAAGTTTCCTAAATAACAGTTATAACTGTTAGTTCAGAATCTTAATTACATCTAATAAACTACCAAGGCATTTTAGATTTCCCTCTCAAAACTGTGAAAGGAATGAAAAATGATAATATCATCCTTCAGAAAGAAACAATGGCAAACAGAAAAACAAGCTGATGTTACATCTCATCACATCTCATCAGTGTTATCAGTAATTTTTTAAAATTATGATGTTTCAAGGAAATTTGTGTGTGAATACAGGTAACAAATATGAAATTCAAGGTAATTTTTCCAAATGAAATAACCTTTTAAGAGGTACAAGTGATATCAGAAGCTGAAATAAGTCTAAACAACAAGGACCTACTGTATAGCACAGGGAACTATACTCAATATTTTCTAATAACCTATATCAGAAAAGAATTTGAAAAAGGATATATATATGTAAAATAGAATCACGCTGCTACATACCTAAAACACAACACTGTAAATCAACTATATTTCAATTTAAAAAAATATACAAATTGTATATACATAAAAGAAGTCTAAAGATTCAGTTTAATACAGTGGTTAAAAGCACTGACTGTGAAGCCAGGTACTCTCCATGTCTTGGTTTTCTCATCTGTAAGAATGAGGAAATAGTTGTATTCCTAACTCTAAGGATTGCTTTAAAAATTAAGATAATCAGTGTGAATAAAAGAAAAAGGATGCAAATACTATGAAGTAATGGCTATTGTTAGACTAAAATCTGTAAAAAAAAAAAAAAAAGATATCACATCAACCCACTAGAAGAGTATATAGCATATTCTGACTTCAAATACTGCAGGGCTGTGTACTAATTATTAAACAAATGAAAAATCTCTATTAAAAATTCACAGAAAAGATACGAAAGTAGGGACAAATAAATGAGAAGTGACTCAAACAGCTTTCAAATTCACTTAATTTATTTACTCAAAACAACAAGTCATGCTGGTAATAAAGAGACATTGGTATTAATAGAGACATTGAAATGCTTTGTTATAACAGGAAAATAGTCATTAAGTGTTTATGTGCCTATTCTATTAGTAGATGATTTCTTATCTAATGTATCAAACCCAAGTTATTAACTATATAATATCACCTCTATCTCACTCCATACATTTCAGTCTTCTGAAGGCTGGAGGTACTTTCAAATTGTCTACTATAAAACTGGCGGCCTTTATGAGGCAAAAATATACTTCTCTCTTTTCCTCAAAAAGATAACCAAAAGAATCTGCCTCTAACCATCGAGTCACTCAGTTAGCTATTCAAAAGACAGCATTCTATGAAATACGGCCATTTGCAGACAACATGGATGGACTCAGACCTCATCACACTAAGTCAAGTCAGTCAAAAAGAGAATGAAAAATACCATATGATATCACTCATATGTGGAATCTAAAATATGACAAAAACAAACCTATCTATGAAACAGAAACCGACCTATAGACACAGGGAACAGATCTGTAGTTGCCAAGGGGAAAAGGGAGGGGAGGTGGAGGGTGGATGGACTGGGAGTTTGGGGCTGGCAGATGCAAACTAATGGATAAACAACAAGGTCCTACTGTACAGCACAGGGAACTATATTCAGTATCTTGTGATAAACCACAATGAAAAAGAATATTAAAAAGGAACGAATATATGTATAATGGAATCACTTTACTGTATAGCAGAAATTAACACACTGTAAATCAACTATATTTCATAAAATAATAAATAAAAGAAAACAGAGAATAATATAGTAACTCTTCATAATTCCAAACAGAAAAAAAAGAAAAAGAAACAGACATAGTCTAAACTCGTTACAGTTCTGAACCCTCAAGTCAGAAATGCAATTCCTAAATTCAATAAACACAGCATCATAAACCTAGTAAGAGAGAAATACTAAAATTGCAAAGGATTACAGAACAAGAAATATGACAATAATAAAAATATTTCTGGGACACTAAGCACCTCCCCATCCATTATCTCATTTAATTCTTGTAACTACCTCTGAATATATACTTTTTTCCATTTTAAACTCAAGAATATTAAAGCACAGAGGCCTCGATAAGATTGTTCACATAAGCAGTCATAATAGGTTTATCTTTGACCGTACTTTCATCAACTACATTATAGCCCTGAAAAAACAAAAAGGTCATGTTTTCTGTTTTCCATTTCAGGTCATGACCACTTCCCATTGTTTTGCCTCAATCAATCCTTTAAATCCCTACCTCTATAAGCTCTATGCTTCTCTTCACCTTCTCTTATCTATCGAGGTGTATCTCTAACACATATATACCATACTATACTGTGATATCTACTCCTTCCTTTTCCTACTGGAGCTCTGAGTGGGATCAGAAACCATGTATTATTGGGTCTATCGTGACTAGCACAGCACTCATCATAAAGCAAATGCTCAGTAAACATTTAGTGAATAAGAAAGTGACTAAGCTTCCCTGTTGACTCAGACAGTAAAGAATCCACCTGCAATGTGGGAGACCCAGGTTTAATCCCTGGGTTGGGAAGATCCCCTGGGGAAGGGAACAGCTACCCACTACAGTATTCTTGCCTGGAGAATTCCATGGACAGAGGAGCCTGGCAGGCTGCAGTCCATGAGGTCCATAGAGTTGGACACAACTGAGCAACTTTTCATAAAAGAAGAAATAAACATACACAATATTAACTGGAAAAGGTGAAAAGTTGATAAAAAAAAAAATGAATGATTCTGAAAAGGGCCAACTAAAAGCTGGCTTAAAACTCAACAATCAAAAAACTAAGATTATGGCATCTGGTCCCATCACTTCATGGCAAAGAGAAGGGGAAAAAGTGGAAGAAGTGACAGATTTTTACTGGGCTCCAAAATCACTGAGGATGGTGACTGCAGTCATGAAATTAAAAACACGCTTGGCTTCTTGGAAAAAAGCTATAATAAACCTAGACAGTGCATTAAAAAGCAGAGAGATCACTTTGCTAACAAAGGTCTGTCTAGTCAAAGCTATGGTTTTTCCAGTAGTCATGTACGGATGTGACAATTGAACCATAAAGAAGGCTGAGCGCTAGAGAATTGATGCTTTCGAATTGTGGTGCTAGAGAAGACTCTTTTGAGAGTCCCTTGGACTGCAAGGAGATCAAACCAGTCAATCCTAAAGGAAATCAACCCTGAATATTCATTGGAAGGACTGATGCTGAAGCTGAAGCTCCAATACTTGGCCACCTGATGCTAAGACGTGACTCAATGGAAAAGACCCTGATTCTGAGAAAGACTGAGGGCAGGAGGAGAAGTGGGTGAGGTGACATATGAGTTGGCTGGATGGCATCACTGACTCAATGGACATGAGTTTGAGCAAACTCCAGAAGATAGTGAAGGACAGGGAAGCCTGGCATGCTGTAGTCCACAGGCTCACAAAAAGTCAGACACAATAACAAAAGAAAAAAAATCACTAAAAGAAACTTCAGATCACTTAGTTCCAATCTTAAAGGGTACTACTTTCTTTTTTTTACACCAAAACTAATATTTTACTTCATGGAAATATATATAAAATGATAATATCATATTTAAGTATATACTCCTTTTAATATTTTTAGTGCAATTTGGCAGAAAAGCATAAAGAATATGATAAACATTCTAATTTCCAATACACACCCTAAGAAATAAAATCTTACCAATAGTTTTAACTTTTATATTACCTGTTTTTTAGCTTTTTGTCTATTTTAGGGTCAAACCAAAGACAATTTCAAATCTGTGGTAATTAAAGAAATTACGCTTTGTTTCTGTAACTCACTTTTCTGTTTTGAAGAATATTGCACAACCGTCCACATGCTTTCTCTCCTGCTCAGACATGATTTTGGCACGTGACTTTGGAGAAAAAAATCCATCATATCCACGCTCCTTCAATGCTGGCAGAAAGAGAGTGAAGTATTGCTCTGTTTCCACTTCCTGAGATGGAAGATACATTATCACCGACATGACAGAGGAAAACTAAGAGGTAAAACTGTGCAACACTGTGAGTGAAGTGCGACTAAGTTAAACACCTCATTTAACAAACATTATCTAACTACCTTACCTTATTGATAGCAGCTACCATTTGACAATGGCAGCTTTGTAAAGCCTAAAAGAATAAAAAAATAACATGATTTTCTCAGGTTTACACAGGTAGTTAGTTGGTCCCAAATCTCTTGACTTCCAATTTAGAGTTCATCAGGGAAGCCTGACATGCTGCAGTCCATGCAGTCACAAAGAGTGGGACACGTCTTAGTGACTGAACAACAACTACTGTACTTCACTTCCTCAACTGGTAATTGAACAAAATTGAAATACAAAATATGAAAGTTGGTCATATTACAGATTAAGCAGTAGGGAATTGAAAATTTTACATTAGGAGTAATTTTTTAAAAATATTTATTTCTCAACTGTGGTGGAAAGGAATGATAGTCAAAACTAAGAAGTTTAAGATCTATCAACAAAAAATCCTACTTAAAGGAATTCTTAGTTACCTGAATACCAATAATCCAATGGTCTGTGTTAATTTGGCAGTTATTAAGTTAGACTAATTTATTACTTGACCCATAACATACTTTTAAGAAATCTTTCCAAATGAAATAATCAAGCATGAAGATAATGATTTATGTGTGCTAATGTTTATAAAAACGTGATATTGTAACAATGAAAACAAACAGCCTTAATGTCCAACAGCAGGGAAAATGCTAAATCAATTAGTATATATTCATATAATTGGCTTTGAGAAATTTTAGTAATGCATAAAATGTATATTAAAAGCAATAAGCAAGAAACAAAATACATTAATAGTGTGATCTCTATTTTGAAAACATACCTATAAATAAATAGGCAAGTGAATGTTTTAAAAAGAATATAAGAAATATCCAGAAGTTTTAACCCTGGAGTTAAAGCAACTTTCTTTGGGGTACAGGATTAAATGTTTTACTCTATTATTATTTATATTCTTTTCATATTTCTAACTTCTCTGGAATGAACACTTTATAACATAGTATTACTTTTATAATAACATTTTTAAAATTATGATGCTTCTATGCTTCACACTATACTAAGGAAGAGTGTGAGGCTGTTATTACTATAAATACTGAATCAAAAGGAGGAAAATTAAATAACATGAGCCTATGCTTATTTGTCTCCATGTGTGCTAAGCAGCTTCAGTTGTGTCAAACTCTGCAATCCTATGGACTGCAGCCTGCTAGGCTCCTCTGTCCATAGCATTCTCCAAGCAAGAATACTGGAGCAGGTTGCCATTCCCTCCTCCAGGGGACCTTCCTGACCCACAGATCGAACCCATGTCTCCTGTCTCCTGCACTGGCATTTGGGTTCTTTATCACTAGCGCCACCTGGTAAGCCCATATTGGCCTCCTCCTCCCCTCATTTTGTGTCAGTTCTCAGTGTTTAAAAGAAAATTTAACTTTTGAAGACTTCTACTACTTCCTTATTTTCCAGAGTCAAATGAATCATGGATAATAACACAAATATAAATAAATAATAAAGCTACTCTAACACAAAAAAATTTATTATAAAAGTAATGACTTTATTCTTAAGCTATGCAGAAAAGAAGGTGTGAAATTATAACACTTAAAATTTTAAAGTACCTTTAAAGCATTTAATATGCCTTGAAAACTGCTAAGAAAAAAAGTACTAAAAACTATGTGTAAACCTTCTTGGCCATTCATTAGCTGAGCACTGAAAAGCAGTAAAATACTATTTCAATCAAAAGGTGCTTTGTCAGTTAAATTCAATAAAGTATCTAAATTTCTGAGGTTGCTTTTAAAAATAAGGCAAAAATGCATGATTTATAGTACAATATTTTTATGTTTATCACTGAGGACCAATGGTAGACAAGTAATTTTTTTTACAGATCCCATTATAAATTAAATTTGTATTTCTTAAAGATTCAGTCTTCAGTAGTTTTCTCCTTCGGCAATACCAATGATTTGTTCATAACACGAATTAACATGAATAACGTGGTGTAATTATTTTCACTTAAGAAAACAGTAAATGAGTATACGTTTATAGCTCATACAAAACTGTTTTACTGTGGAAATATCCTTTTTTCTTAAGAAGAGAGAAAATAATTCCTTTGGGTTTTCCTTCAAACACAAAATCTCTCCCAAAAGTAAGATATTTTGTAATTTTTAGATTCCCCTTTAAGTTACAGACAATTCAATTTCTATAGTGTTACCTGAAGACTAATGATATCTGCATCACAGTTAACAATTTCTTCCATAATTCCCTTTTTCCTGTATTCCCAGTTTAATGCCCAGGATGGGCAATAGCCATATAGCTGCCGGGTGGCATATTTATCACATAACACATTGTAACACATAACCGTGAATGATGCTAAGAAGTGGGAGGAAAAAAACAAGACAAAAGGGAAAAAATTAGGCAACCTTTTCTAAAGCAATATCACATGTACACCTACACGATCATACACGCCACACAAACATAACTCAAATATCACCACTGTGAAACGCCTTGGGCAAGATTCTGTTAAACTATATAAAAAACCTCACCAGAGTCCATCCACCATACCAAAGTTCTTTTACCAGAATCAGACGTATAGCTCGTATTTGAGAATTTTTTAAAGGGCATTTTAATAAATAAAAATTCAAGTTTTAGGGAATTCGCTGGTTGCTCAGTGGTTAGGACTCTGCACTTCCACTGCTGGGAGCACAGGTTCAATCCCTGGTCAGGTAACTTAAGATCCTGCCAGTCATGCAGTGTGGCCAAAAATAATCTAATTTTAAATCAATACTTTTTGACACATAATTTGCTGAGCGAAACTTTTCTCTATAAATGGAATAAAAGTAAATTACAAAAGTAAATTTTAATTCTTTTCTCTTTAAAAGGCTTTCATTACCTTTCATTAACAAAATATTCATACTTAGTACTTTGAGTCTCTTACTTTTCTCACTGCCCTGAGCCAGAAGAACACAGACTAACAAAGTTTCGTTATAAGAGAAACCTTTTTAACCAAATCAAATGCTCATTTTTAAAATTAAATTCTCATTTAAAAATTCCCTTGAACTGTAAAAGACTGTGTGCATGCTCAGTTGCTAAGTCATGTCCGACTCTTTGCGACCCCAATGGACTGTAGCCCGCCAGCCTCCTCTGTCCGTGGGATTTCCCAGGCAAGAATCCTGCAGTGGGTTGCCATTTCCTACTCCAGAGGATCGTCCTGACCCACGGATCAAACCCACGTCTCCTGCATTGACAGGTGGGTTCTTTACCACTGAGCCACCAAGGAAGCCAGTAAAAGGACTACAAGTAAACTAACAGGAAAACACAGCTACTCAAAAGTGTGCTCTAGGAAGCAGCAGCATCAGTTATCACCTTGGAAGTCAGAAATGCAGAAATTTCTGGCTTCACAAAGACTTACTGAATTGGAATCTGCAATTTAACAAAATCCTAAAGTGGTTCTATGCAGAAGCACACCAGTTTGAAAATCCCTGATTTTTATCACTAATTCTCTATCCTATCTATCCATCAGAATCATGTTATGGAACTTTAAAAAAAAAATGTTGATCACTCCAGACTAATTTAGTATGTTAGGATTTGGGCATTAATATTTTTAAAAAGCGTCCCAGATAATTACAATGGGCAGATATGGGTGGGAATCAAATACTTAATAAATGGTAAAGAATACAAGAAATGAAGTAACACTCAACTGAAGTTGATTCAGCGTCAGATGACAGAAAGATATTATGAGAAACTTAGTTCAGAGGTCTCCTGGGGATCTGACTGGTGGTCATTACGTATACTGGTACCTCTTTCACCATCTAGGATTAATTCTTACATAGTTTAATTACCATTATAGTTTTGGGGCTATAAATCACCCTTTTAACAATTGAACATCCCTAAAATTAAGTGTCAGCGTTTGGTTACTTCATATTAAAACAGTAAAATTTTCATCTTCAAAATAAAATTAGGTATCATAAAAACTATAACTTGTAAGAGGAATATTAATAACTTATTTTAAGCAGAATTCTGAACTGTAAAATTTTAGTCTAATAAACAGTAAGAAGACTATAAATGTCAACTTATCATTGGTCTGCACAAAAAGATAAAGGTTTATATTTTCTACATTTACTGAAGTTCAAGAAATGCTGAATCCTGTAATTAAACTGCTCAAATCTTCACCCTATACCATTTTTATACCCTTGGCCTGGTATCATATTCTGTTTCCAATATAGTAAATTTGATTCAGTCTAAATTATCCCTCTACAAGAGTTATCAGTCTACCCACCAAAGAAAGATAAATCTAAGTAGTTCAAAATTTTTCAGAAGAAAATTCACATCTCCTCATTTTTCGTAAATCACCAAACCTTATGTGAAAATGCCATTTGGAAAGCTCTATTATAAGAAGTAATTTTCAAACCAAGAGCCCCATCATTGTAAAAGATATGAGATTCTTGTACTTAAGCCTTAGGGTGGACTTTAACTCTACCCATCAGTATTTCTAAACTCATCTAAACTCAGGGGAGGTAAAATGAAGGCCTAATTTGAAGGTTAATTTCATCACAAAGCCCAAATGGCATTTCAAGTACATCTGAAAAAAGTCAAGAAAGAATAAGAAAAACTATTTTACCTGATGGCAGAATTTGGTCTCGTTCTTTTAATGTAATCCATGGCCTCGGAGGAAGCTGCTCTGGATGAACTGGAAAAAAAATATTTTTTTAAAATCTAATTTCCTGTATTTCTAAAATCAGTATTGTTTACTAATTTATAATGTCAAATCAGCTTCTGTTTTCTCTTCAGCTATAATAGCCCATGTGTGTATGTGCTAAGTCACTTCAGTCCTCCCAATTCTTTGTGACGCTATGGACTGTAGCCCACCAGACTCCTCTGTCCATGGGATTTTCTAGGCAAGAATACTGGAGTGGGTTGCCATGCCCTCCTCCAGGGGACCTTCCTGACCCAGGAACTGAACCGTTGTCTCTTATGTCTCCTGCATTGCAGGGGGTTCTTTACTACTAGCAACACCTGGGAAATCCATATGGTCTTAAAAATCTAATACTGAAATATAATGAAGATTTAAAAGCTGAAGGAAGTTGATGAAGAGTTATGCATAAAACACAAAACTAACATCTGAAAAGAACACAAAGAAATTCATTAATGGCATTTATACTTACACGGTATTTATTTTAAAAAGTACCTATTTAAATCCTTAAGTAAGAGGCTTATGTCTTAATTATACACGTAAACTGTACTGACTCAGTCTTGTTCCCAGCAGGAAAATTAAAGCTATATGAAGTTTCAACACACTGATGAACAAAATTACTCAAATATTTTTAAAACAGAAAAAAAAATGCATGTATAATAAAAACTACTGAATTTTCTAATAGGGCTTTCATTTCCTAATTTTAATCTTTCTTTTATAATGTTGATTCAAAGCCAGAGATTAGAATGACGCTGTACATATAGAAAAAAGGAAGGCACTGGTTAAACATTAATTGCTCAGATATGACTGTCAATACTAATGGAACTAAATTCTACCAAACTATCAGATGAAAGAAAATGCACTAAGTTAAGATTTAACTACCTCTTTTTTCTTCTCCCTTTTAAACACAATTGCAATTATAGGACAGTTTGATTCAAGTTTGCAGATTTACTCAGTGAATTAGTGGCTAAGAAATGTATCTCATTTAAGCAGAAACACTCCATCATCACCCAGCCACAGAAATTTTCAACCAAGTATCCAAGATCTTTAAAAAAGTGTTATTTTACTAACCATTTTAGTGTTCCAAAAGTCTAGCTAAAGGATGCCTCTTTTAGCAGCCATACTGTTCACAAAGTGAAATGAATGTTATTTTGCATAGTCCGTATCTTGCCAAGAAAGTAATGAAGGTCAGTCATCATAAGATAACAAACCATCCAGCTGGTTCAACACACTGAATCCTGGAAAATAACCTTGCCTCCTGGGTGCCGTGCCAGAACTATGGCAACTCTAAAACAGAAGTTCATTATATAAATATAATAGAGAGTAAACAAGAACTCCTCAGCTGCTGGGATCCTTATTAGCAAATAGTTAAAAACTCAGAAAGAATGAAAATTATCAAAATAAAAGTGATGTCAACATTCTGACACTTCCCATATCTTAATACAGCCCAATTTAACAGTGTAAGTAAAACATATACTATTCCCCCAAAATAACTGAAGAACAAAAACATATGAAAAGATACTGTATCTCACCAGGTCACCAGAAAAAACTTAAAAAATGAGATAGCATGTCTTTATCAAGGTTGACAAAAAAAAAATTTAAGTTTAATAATATCCAGGGTTGGTGAAGGTGATAAGAAATAGATACTTGCACATACAACTGGTGGGAATACACACTGGTACAGCTATCTGGATGGACAAATGGGCATCATCTTTTAAAATTTAAAACATTCATGTCCCTGTGACCTAGCAATTCTATTTCTTGGGATCAGCCCTATCTGCTTAAAGCAGCAAACATATTCATTATGCCAATGTTTAAAAGAAAAAAGATATATGAATGCTAAAGTGGAAAGGTATGTAAGACATTCTGCTGGGTGAGGGAAAAGTAGAAAATATAATAATAAAATATACTTTATTAATAATTAGATAATAATATAGTAGGATATATTTTATTAGAAAAAATTTAAAACACATATGCAAAGTAATACAATGCAAGAAAATTTCTACTGGTTTAATTTTTATATATAAATGTCTAGAAATGTCTATAAGGATACACACCCAACTTCTAAATGTGCTTACATACACAGAAGGGACTGGAATTAAAGGTAGTGGTCAAAGGAAATTCTAGTCTTAACCAGAATTTTAATATTTCTTTCAAAGATAATAATATATTCATGTGTGACATATATTTACTCAACATTGACTTTTTTCAAAGATAAAATTGCATGGCCAACAATTTGACAAAGGATTAGTCAATTTAGTCGCTCAGTCGTGTCTGACTCTTTGCAACCCCATGGGCTGCATCATGCCAGGCTTCCCTGTCCATCACCAACTCCCAGAGCTTAATCAAACTCCAGAGGATAGGACTATATTTATATAAGCCAACCATCAAATAAAGACTGTTTAATAGCTAAATCTGTATGGTTCTAGCACAGTACCAGAATGTGGATCAAAATTAAAGACTATTCTCATCATGAACAGAAGAGTCAGCAGTTAACATCTTTCAACATCATACCTAAAAATGTGATCTGAAACAATTCTCCCATTTGTATCTTCCATACATGCCACACTAAGTGCTAAACAGTCCTGAAGGCATGAGGAATAGACCTGGAGGGGGATTGGGAGAGGGGGTAAGAAAAGTGTGATTTCCCACACCTCACAGTGATCAAAAGCACTGGGCCTGGATTCCCACAGGGAGGGTGCCAGCTGAGCCTGAAGAGCCAACAAAACCCACATGCTAAACCTAAACTGGGCAGCTGCCTGCTACTGAGGTTTTTAAAAGGTCATGAGTTTCCTAACATAGTATTAAAAAATATCCAGGGCACAAGTGAAAACCACTGGTCATACCAAAGACCAGGAAAATCACAATTTATTTGAGAAAAGACTACCAACAGACAATAACACAGAGGTGATTCACCTGTTGAAATTATCTGACAGAACATTTTAAAGCAGTCAACATAAAACTGCTTCATAAAGTAATTACCAATTCTCTTGAAACAGATGAAGAACTAGAGAACCCCAGCAAAAAAGTGGAAAGTGAAAGTAGCTCAGTTGTGTCATTTCTTTGCAACTCCATGGACAATTCTCCAGGCCAGAATACTATAGTGGGTAGCCTTTCCCTCCCTCAGGGGATCTTCCCAACACAGGGATCAAAACCCCTGTTTGGTCTCTCGCATTGCAGACAGATTCTTTCAGCTGAGCCACAAGGAAAGCCCACAATAGAAGTGGAAGAGCACAATAATATAGACAACCAAACATAACATTATTGAATTTGAGAACAAATCAAGAGAATTTACTCAACAATAAGAAGAAAACAAAAGAAAAAAAATGAAGAAAGCCTGAGGAACCTGTGGGTTCCTCAAAAGATATAAGATTCATAAAATCAAAGTTCAGAAAGAGAAGAGACAGAATGTAGACTTAAAAAATATTCAAAGAGATAATGACCAAAAATTCCCAAATTTAACAAACAACATAAATCTACACATTCAAGAAGATGTACAAACTTCAAATAAAATAAACCCAAAGAATCAGACACCAACCAAATCATAATGAAACTCCTAAAAACTAAAGACAAAGAATCTCAAAAACACCAGAAGAATGACACATTACCTAAAAGGAAACAATAGGTTTCTTTCTAAAACCATGCTGCCAGAGGAAGTGATATAATATTTTTTCAAGAGCTAAAAGAAAACAACTGTCAACCTCAAATTCTGTGGCCAGCAGAACTTGCCTCCATAAATCAAGGAAAAATAAAGTTGTTATCAAAGGAAAACTAAAAGACTTCGTTGCTAGCAGACTGGCCCTTAAGGAATGGCTGAAGGAAGCTCTTAAGACAGAAAGAAAACGTTAACAGCAGAAGAAACGGAACATCAAAACGGAAAGAACTAGGAATGAGTAAAAGGATAAACGTTAATGGATTAACCTTCTCTGCATGAGCTTCTTATACTGTATCTGATGGCTGAAGCAAAAATTGTAACATCTATGTGGTACTCAGTGTAAGTAGAGGACATATCAGAGACAGTTATATTTTAAAAGTGGAGAAGGCAAAGGGACACAAATGGAAGTTGGGCATCAATAATTGGCTTAAAATGAGAAGACACTATTATCAATAGACTGTTCTAAGTATGTATATTGTAACATCTAAAAAGTCATCATTAAGAAAACAGATAGTAAAACAGTATAAATAAAACAAGATGGTATCCCAAAAAATGTTTAAATAGCCCATAAGAAACCAAAAAATGACAAAGAAGAAACAAAGGCAACAGACTACAAATAACAAAATGGCTGATTTCAAGTTCTACATATCAATTCTTACTTTAAATATAAACAGTCTAATAAATATACAAGTTAAATGAGCGGAAATGTTCCCTTGGTATTTCTGATTTTCTAGTCTTTCCCATTCTGTTGTTTTCCTCTATTTCTATGCATTGATTGCTGAGGAAGGCTTTCTTATCTCTCCCTGCTATTCTTTGGAACTGTTTGCTGGACATGGAACAACACACTGGTTCCAAACAGGAAGAGGAGTACATCAAGGCTGTATACTGTCACTCTGCTTATTTAACTTATATGCAGAGTACATCATGAGAAACTCTGGGCTGGAAGAAGCACAAGCTGGAATCAAGATTGCCAGGAGAAATATCAATAACCTCAGATATGCAGATGACACCACCCTTATGGCAGAAAGTGAAGAGGAACTAAAGAGCCCCTTGAAAGTTGGCTTAAAGCTCAACATTCAGAAAACTAAGACATGGCATCTGGTCCCATCACTTCATGGAAAACAGATGGGGAAATAGTGGAAACAGTGTCAGACTTTATTTCTTGGGGCTCCAAAATCACATAGATGGTGATTGCAGCCATGAAATTAAAAGACGCTTACTCTTTGGAAGAAAAGTTATGACCAACCTCGATAGCATATTAAAAAGCAGAGATTGAAGGCAGGAGGAGAAGGAGATGACAGAGGATGAGATGGCTGGATGGCATCACTGACTCAATGGAGATGAGTCTGAGTAGACTCCAGGAGTTGGTGATGACAGGGAGGCCTGGCTGTGATAAATGGGGTCACAAAGATTCAGACATGACTGAGTGACTGAACTGAACAGAAAATGAACATTGTTCCTAAACCAAAAGAGGAGGTTGCACAGAAGAAAAAGATATCCTAAAAGAAACTGAAGAAACAAAAACTTATGGTCAGGGGTATGGGGAGGCTGCAAAAACTAATGCAAATAAAAATAAAAATCAAGGAAAATTGGAAGTTGCCAAACAGGAGTTGGCAAGAGTGAATGTTGACATTTTAGGACTCAGCAAACTAAAATGGACTGGAATGGGTGAATTTAACTCAGATGACCATTATATCTACTACTGTGGGCAAGAATCCCTTAGAAGAAATGGAGTAGCCATCATAGTCAGTAAGAGTCCGAAAAGGAGTACTTGGAAGCAATTTCAAAAACGACAGAATGATCTTTGTTCGTTTCCAGGGCAAACCATTCAGTATCATGGTAATCCAAGTCTATGCCCCGACCAGTAATGCTGAAGAAGCTGAAGCTGAATGGCCCTATGAAAACCTACAAAGACCCACCCACTTCAAGAACTAACACCCAAAAAAGATGTCCTGCTCAATATAGGGGACTGGAATACAAAAGTAGGAAGTCAAGAAAGACCTGGAGTAACAGGCAGATTTGGCCCTGGAGTACAGAATGAAGCAGGGCAAAGGCTAATAGAGTTTTGCCAAAAGAACTCACTAGTCATAGCAAACACCCTCTTCCAACAATACAAGAGAAGACTCTACACATGGACATCACCAGATGGTCAACACCAAAATCAGACTGATTATATTCTATGCAGCCAAAGATGGAGAAGCTCTATACAGTCAGCAAAAACAAGACCAGGAGCTGACTGTGCCTCACACCATGAACTCCTCATTGACAAATTCAGACTTAAATTGAAGAAAGTAGGGAAAACCACTAGACCATTCAGGTATGACCTAAATCAAATCCCCCTACGATTATACAGCAGAAGTGAGAAACAGATTCAAGGGATTAGATCTTATAGACAGAGTGCCTGATGAACTATGGACCGAGGTTCGTGACATTGTACAGGAGACAGGGATCAAGACCATTCCCAAGAAAGAAAAATGCAAAAAAGCAAAATGGTTGTCTAAGTAGGCCTTACAAAGAGCTGTGAAAAGAAGAGAAGCTAAAAGTAAAGGAGAAAAGCAAAGACACAAGCATCTGAATGCAGAGTTCCAAAGAATAGCAAGGAGAGATAAGAAAGCCTTCCTCAGTGACCAGTGCAAAGAAACAGAGGGAAACAACAGAATGGGAAAGACTAGAGATAGTGGCTCAGATGGTAAAGCATCTGTCTGCACTGCAGGAGACCTGGGTTCGATCCCTGGGTTGGGAATGTCCCCTGGAGAATGAAATGGTAGCCCACTCCAGTATTCTTGCCTGGAAAATCCCATGGACCATGGAGCCTGGTAGGCTACCGTTCATGGGGTCACAAAGAGTAAGACACGACCGAGTGACTTCACTTTCACTTTCAATGGAACATTTCATGCAAAGATGGGCTCAATAAAGGATAGAAATGATAGGGACCTAACAGAAGCAGAAGATATTAAGAAGAGGTGGCAAGAATATGAAGAAGTACTATACAAAAAGGATCTTCACGACCCAGATAACCACAATGGTATGATCACTCACCTAGAGACAGATATCCAGGAATGAGAAGTCAAGTGATGCTTAGGAAGCATCACTATGAACAAAGGTAGTGGAGGTGATGGAATTCCAGCTGAGCTATTTCAAATCCTAAAGATGATGCTGTGAAAGTGCTGCACTCAATGTGTCAGCAAATTTAGAAAACTCAGCAGTGCCCAGAGGACTGGAAATGGTCAGTTTTCATTCCAATCCCTAAGAAAGGCAATACCAAAGAAGGCTGAAACTAATGCGCAATTGCACTCATCTCACACGCTAGTAAAGTAATGCTCAAAATTCTCCAAGCCAGGCTTCAACAGTATGTGAACTGTGAACTTCCAGATGTTCAAGCTGGTTTTAGAAGAGGCAGAGGAACCAGAGATCAAATTGCCAACATCCGTTGGATCATCGAAAAAGCAAGAGAGTTCCAGAAAAACATCTATTTCTGCTCTATTGACTATGCCAAAACGTTTGACTGTGTGGATCACAATAAACTGTGGAAAATTCTAAGACAGATGGAAATACCAGACCACTTAACCTGCCTCTTAAGAAATCTGTATGCAGGTCAAGAAGCAACAGTTAGAATTGGACATGGAACAACAGACTGGCTGCAAGTCAGGAAAGGAGTACATCAAGGCTGTATACTGTCACCCTGCTTATTTAAATTATATGCAGAATACATCATGAGAAACGCTGGGCTGGAAGAAGCACAAGCTGGAATCAAGATTGCTAGGAGAAATACCAATCACTTCAGATAGGCAGATGACACCACTCTTATGGCAGAAAGCGAAGAACTAAAGCGCCTCTTGATGAAAGTGAAAGAGGAGTGATAAATTTGGCTTAAAACTCAACATTCAGAAAACTAAGATCATGGCATCCAGGCCTATCACATTATGCCATATAGATTAGGAAACAGTGACAGACTTTATTTTTGTGGGCTCCAAAATCACTGCAGATGGTGGACTACAGCCATGAAATTAAAAGATGCTTACTCCTTGGAAGAAAAGTTATGACCAATCTAGACAGCATACTAAAAAGCAGAGACATTACTTTGCCAACAAAGGTCCGTCTAGTCAAGGCTATGTTTTTCCAGTAGTCATGTATGGATGTGAAAGTTGGACTATAAAGAAAGCTGAGTGCCAAAGAATGGATGCTTTTGACCTGTAGTGTTGGAGAAGACTCTTCAGAGTCCCCTAGACAGCAAGGAGATTCAACCAGTCCATCCTAAAGGAAATCAGTCCTGGGTGTCATTGGAAGGACTGATGTTGGAAGCCGAAACTCCAATACTTTTGCCATCTGATGCAAAGAGCTGACTCATTTGAAAAGACCCTGATGCTGTGAGGGATTGGGGGCAGGAGAAGGGGATGACAGAGGATGAGATGGTTGGATGGCATCATTGACTCAATGGACATGAGTTTGAGTAAACTCTGGGAGTTGTTGATGGACAGGGAGGCCTGGCTTGCTGCTGTCCCTGGGGTTGCAGAGTCAGACACAACTGAGTTGATTGAACTGAAAAGTTTAAAAAAAAAAGGAAGAAGAAGGAAAAAATGCAGTATTGTAAATAAACTGATTCTTTGCAAAGCAAACTACAGTAGATTCTTGAACAAAAGCAGGGATAGTGACCCTGACCCCTGCACAGTCAACACCTTCACATATAATCTTACAGCCCTTTGTATCCTCTATTCCACAACACAGATTCAACCAAATTTAGATCCTATAGTACTATTCATTGAAAAGAAATCTGCATCTAAGTGGACCTGTGCAGTTCAAACCTGTGTTGCTCAACAGTCTACTGCAAAAAAACAGTCCCCAACAAAAATCCCTACACTTACAGTTGGGGGAGCGGAGTAATCTGAAAGGCTGTTTCTAGTAATTTTAATGAAACTATAAGGCAAAATATGCATGAGGCCAAAATAGGCCAAGAATTTATAATCAAATCAAGAGGAAAAATTTACTCTACTACATCTCAAAACATTTTACAAAGCTACCATAAATAACAACTTTATATTGCCATAAAGACTAACAGAAGGTAACAAAAAATAGAGGTTCTAGAAATAGATCCATACAAACACTGATGGTTCATGACAAAAGGGCACAAAAAATAGTAATGAAAGGACAGCCTTTTCAATAAATGGCTATGGGTTAATTTAACATACAAATGGACAAGTTATAAAAATTGAATCCTACGTTACACAAACATCAATTCTGGGAAGCGTATAGCTCTAAATGTTGCAAGTGAAAAATAGAACTTCTAGATAATAACACAGAATACATCCATGAGCTTGAGATAGGGAAAAATTCTTAAAGAGGACATAAAAGCAGTATCATACTAAACAGATCAATAAAGCGGAGTATGTTAAACTTCTGCTGTTCATCAACAGACAAATTAAGAGAGTGAAAACCAATAACAGCATGAGAAAAGATATTTGCAACATATGTAG
Organism: Neotragus moschatus; assembly: GCA_006410615.1. Taxonomy (NCBI): domain Eukaryota; kingdom Metazoa; phylum Chordata; class Mammalia; order Artiodactyla; family Bovidae; genus Neotragus; species Neotragus moschatus. Next base: position 2,089,420 of record SJYA01001198.1, read on the forward strand.
CAACAAATAGCTTATATCTAAAACACAAGAAAAACTCTTTAAAAATCACACACACACACACACCCCCCACATATGCCATATGGCTGGGTCAACAAGTTATATTCATACAGACAAGACACATACTATTTCAAACCAAGAAGCAAATAACAAACACATGCTTTGTATACAACCTAAATGACCACATATTCTTCATACGAAAAGGACTTCTTTAATAAATCTGATGTCTCTCTCCATCAATCATCTTGGTCTTTTTAGCCAAAAAAATTTTAAATAACATTAATTTGATTTCCCCTTATTGTAAATCTTAGTATTTTTTTAAAAATTTTCATATGTAGATAGGTGTCTTCTATGACAGAATTTAAAAGAGTACTGCAAAAATATTGTGATGACGGCCTCTATGCTTGAATCTAGATTTCTCTAACGCTGTTTCAGGATTCTGTATTTTAGAAAGGCATTATTCCAAGAAAAATACTTGAATTTAGCAGCATCTCCATTATTTTACCTGTATTTTGAGTGTTTAAGCAAAAAAAAAAAAATCAGTCAAAATACTTAAAAGCTTTCTTAATATTAAAGATTTTTCATTTGGAATACAACTATATTAATCAGATAAATGTGATGTACTTAATTAAAATCTTGCTGGCATAATTTCCACAAAAGTGAGTGAATCAAACAAATCATTTCATTCATGAAAAATGTGTACATGTGGGTTCCAAGCAATCTGCATCCAATTCAAACAACTGATAAGTAGGTATCTTTGTGGTTAAGAGCAAGACCATCTTGGGTTTACAGCTCTGACATTAGTCAGCCACATATTTAAGTTAACTACTTTATTCTCTCAATCTCAGAATGCCAGTAAAAATTCCTATCTCCTAGATTCCTTAAAAGATTTGACAAGATAATGTAACTAATGCTCCTAATATATTGCTTGGTAAATATAAAGCACTGACTGTGTGCAAAAAAGATTGTCCCACTACCATGGGATATACTAATGCCAAGAACTTCCATCATATAAGCAGTTTTAAAAACTGATCAGATGCTCTTAAGCAACATGGGATACTTAGCTAACAGTAATACCTGTTGAGTTTACTGCTTTGTAATTAACATTTACCTGCAAGATTGTCAAGCATGAAGTTCAGTAGCTTTCGGGTTCCATCTGGGTCCTGGTATAAATTGAGAATATCCTGTGATAAAGGATTGCCTAAAGAACAGAAAAATAAAATCTGTTAAGAGTTACAATTGGAAGACAAAACAAACATACACGATAAAACAAAATTCTAATTTTCTAAAGTGAATTTTACTGTACTCAGTCTGTTACATAAATTGAAAGAAGTCATATGAATTAAATACTCTGGTTAGATAGTTATAAAGAAAAACTTCAAAGGATCTATTTCTTTCAGATCTCACTGTTTATACAGCATGTCTATAATTCGGCTGTGTCAAAATCACATATATACATACATACACACACAAATATTCATATTAATCTTGGTCAATTCTGAAGTAATATCATAAATTGGCACTTTGAAGTAACCCCATAGGTTCCACATATATCTTTGAAGACAATATTCTAAATGAAAGAAAAACAGCCTTGTGCGAGAAAGAATGAATATTATCAAAAAGGAGGGTCTTCCTAGTTAGAATATTAGACATGGAGAAAAGGAAGACCCTTCAAGTGAAAAGAAAACTTATCATTACCAAGATGAGTTAGTGAAATATAGAAGAAAATAACAATTTTTTAAATGACAGTGATCAGGGATATCTGAATACTAAAAGCAAAACAAGCTACTGTTAACAGCCTAAATATTTACTTAAGAAATAAAGACAGTATTTATTAAGACAAGCATGCAAATATAGTAAACAGATTTGAAAAAAAAAAAAAGAACTTCCAGAAATGAAGGTTCCAACTATTAAAACAAACAAAATCTTCAATACAACACACACCAACACAAATATCTAAAATTAAATGACATTGACCAATTTAGTGGTTAGAAAGAACATGGAGAACCTGGAACTCTCAGAAGTTGCAGGACACTGGTGGAAGTGTAAAATAATACAACCATGGTGAAAACCTGGTCAGCAGTTTCCAACTGACTTGAAAGTGGAAAAGGAAACTTCTTGGGTTGATGGAAATGTTCTACATCTTGAGCTAGGTAGTGGTTACACAGATGTGTTTTTGTCAAAATTAGATGTGTTTTTGTCAAAATTAGCCAAGCAGCATTCTTAAGTATTTAGGTGTTTTACTGTATGCAATCAGGCTTCCCTGGTGGCTCAGCGCTAAAGAATTCACCTGCGATGCAGGAGACGCAAGTTCAATCCCTAGGTTGGGAAGATCCCCTGGAGCAGGGTATAGCTAACCCACTCCAGGATTCTTGCCTAGAGTATCCCATGGACCGAAGAGCCTGGCTGGCTATGGTCCACAAGGTCACAGAGTTGGACACAACTGAAGCAACTGAGTGTGCACGCAAGCACACACTGCATGTAATCATAACTAATAAAGTACTGGGAGTAGGGACCATGAATGAGGGACTTTCCTGGGAGTCCAGCAGTTAAGAATCCACACTTCCACTGCAGGGGCACAGGTTAGATCCCTGCCTGGGGAACTAAGATCCCACATGCTGTGTGGTGCTGCCCAAGTATGTTAGTTGCTCAGTCATGTCCAACTCTTTGAGACCCCAGGGACTGTGGCATGCCAGGATGCTCTGCCCATGGAATTCTCCAGGTAATAACACTGGAGTGAGTTGTCATTTCCTTCTTCAGGGGATCTTTCCAATCCAGGGATTGAACCCAGGTCTCCTGCACTGCAGGCTGGTTCTTTACCATCCGAGCCACCAGGGAAGCCCAGAAAACAACAAAAACAAAATGAAAAAAAAAACAAGAAACCATGAATGAGTTAGGTAGTAGATTACACCAGCTGAAAATAAAACAAATGAACAAGAAAACTATATCCAAAGAAATTATCCAGAATGCACCACTGAGCATCAAAAAGATGTACAGCACAAGACAATAAAAATATGGGACTTAAAGCAAGAAATCTTAATGCATGATAAATTGCAGCTCTGGAGAGATCAGTACTTTGTTTTCTGCTCCAATATGTAAACAGGTTGGAAGTTGATTCCTGCCGAGAGTTAAAGACTTCTTCCCAAAGGAGAGTGAGGAAGTTATCATTGGCAAATGTCTTAAATTTGTAGATGGCCAAGATCAAGGAAACACCTGGAGCAAATAGCAGACTAACCAAAAGGTTTAAAAGAAAATGTTTGGAAATGAGATGTAAATATGGGCTTTGAAAAGCTCTAACACATTCCTGGGACTCCAGAAGATAATATGTATATGGAGACCTATGCTCATGTTTAGGAAAAAACCTAAAATCAGCCTAAGCTCTCACCTCTGTCTGATCTTGAGGTTATGCAATGAAAGAAGTGAAGGACAAAGCAGAATTATAAACTTCCTGGATGATTACTGACTGTTTGCCCCCAAACACACACTGAGCCACTTGGCCAAGAGTGGGAGACTTACTGGTGACAGCCATTTATCAAAATCTCTGGCTAAGCATTAGCTGACCATAAACTGAATAAAGGCTTCAATGGCCACATATGATAAAGCATACAAAACTAGTTCTGAGAAATCACTAAAGCAACAAACAACATACACAACAAGCAGCAACAACAGACAACCCCGGGAAGGGGAGAGAGTCTAATTTCAAAGTTGCCACATTATTTTAAAAGTCTAATTCTTAACCAAAAACCTATGAAACACACAAAGAAACAAGAGAGTATGTCCCAAACACAGGGAAAAGATCCATCAATAAAAACTGTCCCTAAAAACAATAAAAACTGTACCCAAGGATTTACTAGAAAAAAACTTTGAAATCTACTATTTTAATATGCTTAAAGAGCTGGAGAAAACCATGCCTAAAGAATTAAAGTATGAGAATGACATCTCACCAAATAAAGAATATCAAAAAATAAACAGAAATTATAAAAGGAACAAAATAGAAATTATAAAATATTTTTTAAAATCATTAGAAGGGCTCAAGAGCAGTACCGGACGGGTAGAAGAAAAGACCTGTGACCTTGAAGAGAAGTTATTTGAAATTACACAGTCTGAGGAAAAGAAAGAAAAAAGAATGAAGAAAAATTAACAGAGCTCAGAGATGTATCAGACAATTAGTATACCAACTTATACATAATGGGAGTGTCAGAAGAGGAGGAGAGAAAAGAACAGGAAAAAAACTTAAAGAAATAATGGTCAAAAGCATCCCAAATTTAATGAAAAACATTAATAGAAGAAGCCAAATAAATTCCAAATAAAATAAAATGTAAGAGAGACTCTGGACAAATTGTAATAAAACTGTGCAAAGTCAAAGAATCTAAGACAGACGTGACACATGGTGTACCGAGCCTCAAAATAAGATTAACAGCTGATTTCTCATCAGAAACTATAGAAGCCAAAAGGCAATAGAATAACACATTCCAAGTACTAAAGTACTAAATAGAAGTACTAAGTAAAAAGAACCATCAACCTACGAATTCTATATCCAGCAAAAATACCCTTCAAAAATAAAGGGGACAGAAAGATATTCTCAAATAAACAAAACCTGAGTTTCTCACTAGCATACTAACCCCTCAGGGAATACTAAACAGAATCTGTTAGCTGAACTGAAAGAAAACAGAACAGTAACTTGAATCCATATGAAAAATCAGAGTACCAGTAAAGGTATTCCACACAGTAACATATAAAAGACAGTGTAAATTTAATTTTCTAACTTTTCCCCTCCTATATAATATGAGATAAATGCACACAGAAATAATTATAAATCTATGTTGACAGGCACACAACATAAAAAGATGGTATTTGTAATGATAGTAGCATAAAAGAGAAGTGAATGGAGATACAGATGCAAAGTTCTTTTATTTTACTGAAATTAAATTGCTACTAATCCAAATTAAATTACTATAAACTTAAGATGTTAACTGTAACCCTTGAGGTCATCACTAAGAAAATAACTCAAAATAATACAGCAAAAGAAACAAAGGAATTAAATTGGTACACTTGAAAATATCCATCTAGCACAAAAGAAGGCATTAACTGAGAAATGGTAGAACAAAAATAACATAACACATACAGAAAACAAATAGCAAAATAACTGACATGAACCCCACTTTATCAACAAACACATTAGATGTAAGTGGATTAAACTCAGATTAAAAAGCAGAGAACTGCAGAATGACTAATAAAACAAGACTTATATGCTGTCTAAAAAAGGCACACTATAAGGACAAAAATAGACTGAAAGTAATCTTTTACAGAGATACACCCTACAAACAGTAACCAAAAGAGCAGAAGTGGCTACACTGAGATAAGGATAACCTCAATGTCTCATATTAATGAAAACCTGAATTAGTAGTTAAGAACATTTCAACAAAAAAAATCAGGCCCATATATTTTTACTGGAAGATTCTTCCCATAAGGTAAGAAAGCAATAATACAAATGGAAACTATTCAAGATGTCTGAGTAACACTTTTCAATTCAGTTTACAGTCAGCAGTATCCTGGTATCAAGCCAGACAAAAGCACTGCAAAAAATATGCTACAGAATGCCTTATTATCATAAATGTATAAATCTTCAACAAAACACTAGCAATACAGTATTTCAACAATATATTAAAAACAGAACACATTGTGGTCAAGTGGTAATTAAAATGGGACAAGAAGGTGAGTTCTATCTATTGACAGAAGGCTGATTATTACTGAAAAACCACCAATGTAATTCAGCAAATAAAGTAAAGAAGAAAAGTTATGTGCATCTCAACAGTTGCAGAGAAAGTATTTGACTAAATTTAACTTGTACTAATGACAAAAATCCTCAGCAAAAGTGAAGTAATAGAAAAGTGAAAAGTGAAAGTCATGCCTGGCTCTTTGCCCCCCATGGACTCTACAGTCCGTGGAATTCTCCAGGCCAGAATACTGGAGTGAGTAGCCTATCCCTTCTCCAGAGGATCTTTCCAACCCAGGGATCAAACCCAGGCCCTCTTGCATTGCAGGATTCTTTACCAGTTGAGCCACAGGAAAGCCCAAAGTAACAAAAGGGAAATTTATTTAACCTGAAAAAGCATCTACCAGAAACTTGCAGCTATTAATAATATAATTCACAATGAAAGACTGAACACTTTTGCTCCATAAAATTGAGAATGGAGCAAGGATGTGCAGTGTCATCGTTTCTATTTAATATTGTCCTTGGCAGTGTGATAAAGCCAAAAAAAAAAAAAAAAGGAAGAAAGAAAGAAAGAAATGAAAAGATCTGTACTCACAGATTAAAAGGTTGTAAAAGTTCCTAGAAATAATAAGTTTACAAATGTTTCAAGGAACAAGGTCAATATACATTTAAATAAACTGTATTTTAAATATATAAAATATCAGTGAATAATCAGACATTTAAAAGGCAACATCATTTACAATAACATCAAATAACCAGCAAATCCAGCAAAAATACATAAATCTAGCAAAATATTTGCAAGATCTGCATGCTAAAAACTACGAAACAGTGAAGGAATAAAGAAAACTTGCATAAATGAAGAGGTACACAGTATTCATAGATTGGAAGACTCAATATTAAGTGTTAAGATTAAGATATTTATTCTTTGTCCAAACTGATCTACATATGCAATACAATTCCAATTAAAATTCCAGCAGGATATTATGCAAAAATTATAAGCTGATTCTAAAACTTATATGGAAATGCAAAGCATTTAGATGTGTCAATGCAATTTTGAAAAATAACTACAGAGTTGGAGAACTCATACTATATAATCTCAGAGCTTATCATAAAGCTACAGTAATCAAACATTTTGGTATTGGCAAAGATCAGTGGACAGGATAATATATCTAACAGTAGACCCACATATCTTTGGGTCAAATAATAACTGTCAAAGTTGCAAGACAACTCATGTAGAAAGTATAACCTTTTCAATAAACAGCTAGAATAACTGGGTGTGNATAACAAAGACTATAAGATGAAAACTCTAACAAAAGGCTCAGACATACTATCAGGTTCAATTTACCTGAAGGTAGAGCAATACTTTACCCACCAATTCACTGGAAAAGAATGACCAACTCACTGGAAAAGACCCTGATGCTCGGAAAGACTGAAGGCAAAAGAAGACGGAGATAGAGGATGAGATGGCTGGATAGGATCACTGATTCAATGGATACGAATTTGAGCAAACTCCAGAAAACAGTGAAGAACAGGGAAAGCTCTGTCTCTTATACACATCTTCATGTACTTGGATAAGGCAAATAATACATCTTAGTTATGACACCAAAGACAATCCATAGATGAAAACAAGAGATAAATTGGACTGCAACAAAATGGAAAATTGCTTTTTAAAAGTTTCTAATCGAGAAAATAAACATACAAGCCATAGACTGGAGAAAACATCTGTAGAACATACTTTAAAAAAGACTTGAATCTAGAACATTTAATGAACTCTCAAAATCTCAGTAATTAGAAAATATCAATTAGGCAAAAGTCGCCATAATTACTCATCAGAGAAAAGACAAATTTAAACCACAATGAGATATTACTATATCCTACTAGGATGAAAAAAACCAGAACATACTGATTATACCAAAAAGTGCTGACAAGAAGGTATGGCCAAATAAAATAGTCTCATATATTTGGCAGGAATACAAAATAAAAAATCCACTATACTCCATTATCAGCCAGATAAACTGTCTGGCAGTTTCTTATGAAGTTTAACATACATTTACCATACCACCTGGCAGTTCCACTCCTATCTATTTACCCAAGGAAAAGAGAAACTTACTTCACATAGAAATCTATACAAATGTTTACAGTGCCTTTATCCATAATCAACCATAACTGGAAACAACCCAAATGTCCTTCAACTTGTGAACAGATAAAATTTAGTAGTATATCCACACAGTCAGAAACTACTTAGCAATAGAAATGCACTATCAAAATACACAACACTGATGAACCTCAAATACATTAAGCTACATGATAGAATCCTGACTCAAAAGTTTACATACTATGTTTCCATATATGACATTTCTGGAAAAGTACTTGCTGAGGTCTGATGATAATAGGAGAAGGTGTTGACTTCAACTAACACAAATGAATTCTGGAGGATACAAGAACAATCTTATCTCTCAACTGTACTGGTGGTTATGCAACTGCATACATCTGTCAACATTTACCAAATGTGAATGTCTGTCAACAAAGAGGTCATTTTCACTCCAAATAGTTTAGTTAAAAAGTTGATAAAAATTTAATTTTTTCAAAACTATATTCAAGATCCAATTTCGAGAGTGACCACTAAGAATCCAGAAATAAAATGTACAAATCCCAAACCAACAGAAGTATACAGGCTGAGAAATGAACAAGGGGGAGGGGGGAATCTGTTTTAGAAAGGCAAAAAGAGAAAAATCACACAAATAATGGAATCAAATTGTAGGATGGCAACAATACAAGAATATCAATAACTGGAATAGAGTTAAAGTAACTGGTTTGAACCCACACATTAAAAACAAAAAAAGTCAGACCAGATTAAGAACAAAGACCAATTATATACTATTTGTAATAGACATCTAAGCATAAGTACATAGAAAGGCTGAAAGTAAACAAATGAAAAAAGATACATTCAAACAATTTCCAAAAGAAAACTTGCATAGCTATTATATTAGATAACAAAGACTATAAGATGAAAACTCTAACAAAAGGCTCAGACATACTATCAGGTTCAATTTACCTGAAGGTAGAGCAATACTTTACCCACCAATTCACTGGAAAAGAATGACCAACTCACTGGAAAAGACCCTGATGCTCGGAAAGACTGAAGGCAAAAGAAGACGGAGATAGAGGATGAGATGGCTGGATAGGATCACTGATTCAATGGATACGAATTTGAGCAAACTCCAGAAAACAGTGAAGAACAGGGAAAGCTGGCATGCTATAGTCCATGGGGTCGCAAAAAGTCAGACACGATTTAACAACTGAACGACAACAAGAGAAATATACAGGCATAGATGGTATACCTAATAAGATAATCTCAAAGGCTATAAAGCAAAAGCTGACAAAACTGCACAGGGAAAAATGAACAAATCCAGAATTTACACGGAAATGTTAGCATATACAACTTAATTATTCAAAAAGCAAACAGCCCTAAATTGATAAAGATACAGAAAATCTGAGGAACACCAACAAATTTGATATAATGGAGAAATATATATAGACGTGTGCCTAACAATTACAGAAACAATACTCTTTTCAGATGCAGTAAAACATTTATAAAAATTGATCACATACAAGGCCATAAAGCAAGAATCAAAAGATATAAAAGAACTGATTCATACAGGCTACCTCAACTGCCTATAATGCAATTAAGTTTAAAGCTAACAGTAAAAGAAAGCTAATCTAAAGTTACACATGCATGGAAATTTTAAATAACTGATGAGTCAAAGAAGGTATAATAACCTATATTAATAATAAAAGTTTCCCAGGAGGCATAAATGGTAAAGAAACTGCCTGCCAGTGCAGGAGACATGAAAGACACAGGTTCAATCCCTGAGTCTGAAAGATCCACTGGAGGAGGGCACTGCTACTTACTCCAGTATTCTTGCCTGGAGAATCCCATGGACAGAGGAGCCTGGAAGGCTACAGTCCATAGGGTCACAAAGAGTTGGACACAACTGAAGAGAATCAGCAGGCACACATGCCTAATAATAATACTTAGGCCAAAACAATGAGAATGTTTCATATCAAAAGCATACGATGCCAAAAAACTAAGTAAATTTATAGTCTTGACAAAAAATGTATGATCTTAAATACTTTTATTTATTTTCAAATAAGGAACTCTAAGTATGAATAAGCCATATATCCAACTTAAAAAGGAAAAAATTGTAATACTGATAAATGGAACGACAGAATAAAGAAAAACAGAAACAAACTAGTTTTTTAAAAATAAAAGACAACACTGATTCACTGAAAAAGAACATAACTGACAAACCCCTGGGGAAATAAATTAGAAAAAAAGATAGGCACAAATAATCTTACTAATGAAGAAAGGGGTAATATAAACAGAGCTTAAAAATATATCTAGAGAATATCATGAACACTTTTATGCAAACAAATCTGAAAACTCTAAAAAGCTAAAAAATTTCAATATTACAGATATGGTCCAGCAAAACTGACTCATGAACAATTAGAAGGACTTGACGGTTCTTATAACTACAAATACATTGAGGTGATAGTTTCACCAGGCAAAGATAAGTTTTATAGCCCTGTTCCACAAAAATTTCAAGAAATGGATTAATTACATACTATACAAACTCTGAGAAAATTAAATAAGAACAGTAAAATACAGGTCTATCTTATTTGTGAACATACAAGAAAAATCTCTTTAAAAAATTGTTGGGAAAGGCAGTCCATCAGTGTCCCTGTGTTCCGTTCCTCATTCTTCGAGAGTGTAACTGATTGTGAGGTTTATATGTCTCATGATACGGAGCAGGTTCTGTAGCTAAATAGGCAACTATTAATAAATAGGTCAAGGCAGCCAGAGCACTACTTCCATGTAATTCTTTGCACCTCTGGAGAAGCAGGACTAGTTTTTTGTAGTTAGCTATAATATTTGTTGCTTGCTTGCAAGGTGCTGGACCTTTGGACTTGGACTACTCAACTGCAATGCAAACTATGTGTACACAACGTATGTCTGGACCCATCTTGTAGCTTGAATGATAATGTTCTTTGTTTCTGACCCAAGAGTCTCATGTCTTCTACCACTATCCATGAAACAATAATTGGCTAACTTAATAGCTTGTTCGAACTACCATACAACTGAACTCATTTCACATGCTAGCAAGGTCATGCTCAAATCCTTCAAGCTATGCTTCAACAGTATGTGAACCAAAAATTTCCAGATGTATAATCTTGATTTAGAAAAAGCAAAGGAACCAGAGTTCAAAGTGCCAATATTCCTAGAAAATGCAAGGGAATTCTAAAAAAAAATCTGCTTCATTGACTAAGCTACAGTCTTTGACTGTGTTGATCACAAAAAACTGTGGAAAACTCATAAAGACATGAGAATACCAGACCACCTTACCCGTCTCCTGAGAAACCTGTATACAGGACAAGAAGCAACAGTTAGAACCAGACATGGAACAACAGACTGGTTCAAGATTAGGGAAGGAGTGTGTCAAGGTTGTATATTGTCATCCTGCTTATTTAAGTTATATGCAGAGTACTTCATGCGAAATGTCGGGCTAGGAGAGTCACAAGCTGGAAGCAAGACTGCCAGGAGAAACAACAACCTCAGATATCCAGACAATACCATTCCAGTGGCACAAAGTGAAGAGGAACTAAAGAGCCTCTTGATGTGAAGAGGAACTAAAGAGCCTCTTGATGAAAGTGAAAGAGGAGAGTGACAAAGCTGGCTTAAAACTCAACATACAGAAAACTAAGATTATGGCACCTGCTCTCATCACTTCCTGGCAAATGGATGGGGAAATAGTGGAAACAGTGTCAGACTTTATTTTCTTGGGCTCCAAGATCACAGCAGACAGTGACTGCAGCCATGAAATTAAGACGCTCCCGGGAAGAAAAGTTATGACAAACTTAGCGTATTAAAAAGCCAGAGACATAATTTTGCCAACAAAGGTCCATATAGTCAAAGATATGATTTTTCCAATAGTCATGCACGTTTGTGAGAGGCTGACCATACAGAAGGCCAAGCATCAGAGAATTGATGCTTTTGAACTGCGGTGCTAGAGAGGACTCTTGAGAGTCCCTTGGACAGCAAGATCAAACCAGTCAAACCTTAAAGGAAATCAACCCTGAATACACACTGGAAGGACTGATGTTGAAACTCCAAAACTTTGGCCATCTGTTGTGAAGAGTCGACTCACTGGAAAAGACTCTGATGCTGGAAGAGATTGAGGGCAAGAGGTGAAGGGAGTGACAGGGGATGATATGGTTGGATGGCATCTCTGACTCAATGGACATGAGTATGAGCAAACTCTGGGAGATAATGAAGGACAGGGAAACCAGGTGTGCTGCAGTTCATGGAGTCACAAAGAGTTAGACACTACTTAGCAACTGAACAACAATGCTCTCTGATAGATTATCTTTCACTTACTGATTTACAGATGCTCATTAGATAATACAGAAGTATCTTGCCTCCTATATGAGTGACAACTGGATTTTAAAATGCTACTTGTAAAAAGGTACTGAGAACGTTAGATAAATGGGTATGTATTCATTTTATTATTTTCTTTAAAATGTTACTCTTTTTATATTATGATATATTTAGTGAATTTAATGGAGAAGAAAATGGCAACCCACTTCAGTGTTCTTGCCTGGAGAATCCCAGGGACGGGGGAGCCTGGTGGGCTGCCGTCTATGGGGTCGCATAGAGTCGGACACAACTGAAGCGACTTAGCAGCAGCAGTGAATTTAAAAGTTCACATAGTAAAAGAATCTTCAACTGTCACACTCCTTTTTATTTCAAGGGTGATGAGCAATTCGTGGGAGAAAGGTAGAAATTTTCAGTTATTGAAGTCATAAATTTATTATTATTTGGGGACATAAATGTTTAATGCTTGAGGAACTCTTTTGGCCTGTATGTCAGAGAAAGTATTGCTTTACCTTAGGACATGAATTTTAAATTATTTAAAACTTACACCTTTGCTTTCATAAAACTAATAGAGTTTGAATTTGTCTTTTAAGTGACTTAACACAGAACATTTCCAGCTTACTGGACTGGCTGTGTATGTAGTTTTTAAATTGGCCTTCTTCGTATCCTAACTCCTAAAATACCCAACCCACCACTCATACTCCTCAAGTCTCAAAACAGAATTTCTAAAAATTAACTTGATGAGCCAGGATGATCAAAATCATTATCAAAATGTCAGTATCTATGCTTCACAGGAAGATAGGAAATGGAAGAAAGGCACTCCTTTTTCTAGTTTGAAGACAAAATGGAATCTCAGAGGCAATCCATTCTCATTGTTTCTTTTAAATATATCACAATACTATTTTAAGTGCTCCATTCTACTCCCTCCCCCTTTTTTAGACACAAAATACCACTACGTGGTTATTGAAACTGATGATGAATTGTTTCCAGTTTTACCTCCCTAAGAATATACAGCTACCATTCATTAGGGACACTTTACTCCTTCAGTTCCTTCATAAAACCAACCCTGTTTTTTACCATCTTAAAGTTATGAAAGAAGATTGGAAGGGCTCTGATTTTCTTTCATTTCTAAAAGGTCCTTACTCTTCCATACTGATTACCTGAACACAAAATAGCACTGCCAGAAAAACAAATCTTCACAGAGGAGGAAAGGGCTGCATATAGGCATTTACCATAGAACAAACTGAAGTTTACTGAAAAGGAATTTATTTGAGCACAGAAAAAACTAAGTTGCATCTAATAAAGCAGAACTGGTGCCTAACTTGGAAGTCTAAAGGGAGATTTTAACAAATGTGAATCATCAGCAGACAAATCTCTAAAACCAAAGGCCAACCAAAGATTATAGTTTGCAAGACTAACATTTTAACCAATAAAAAAGAATGAAGGACTAAGGAGACAATTGATATTCAGGATGATTCATTCAGTTGATACACAGTATAAATTTTCTGAGAACAGATCTCCACATGAGATAACATGGAATATAGTTGTGAAACAAAAGATATATAATATTTGCTTTTTTAGGAATGTTACACAGTATAAAGGGTAAGTCCAACTGGGTTCAATAGCAAATTATTCATTTGTCATTAACATGCTCTGCATCAATATGAGAAAGAGGAAAACAGCTCTTCTGACTGATCTTGAAAGTGCGAAACAATGGTTATCCTTGGAGACAAAAAATATATAATTATTATAATCAGTATGAAATTGTGAGTTCCATATTTCATGAAATCTAAGACTATACAAAATGATAACCATTCATACTTATTAAGAGGAACAGAAGACCCCACCCCAACTCTAGCTGAATAATTGTTTCAACTATAAGAATAAGATTTAACATATAGAGAATAAGGTGAAATTCACACCTTGGTTGAATCCTCAAGAAAATATTTTAGATGATAAGTATCCCCCTGTCTGTTTACTTCATACATGATTTTTTAAAAAAAAAAGCAGTAAAATCCTACAAAGAAACTAAAATCACAAGTTAGACCATTCATATAATGACCCAATTGACAAAGGGTTAATTGTATAGGGAAGCCTAACACCACTTTCTTCATTTCATTCATTTCAACAAATAACATCAGCAATCCTACCATTCTTATTCGAGCTTGTTTCTTAATGCTCCATTGTATGACTTGAGCAAACACAAACAGAACATGTTCATGAGACTTAATAGTCTTTGAAGAAAATAAAACATACAAAAGTGTATATTTTATAAGGCTTTGATTAATGTTCATTCCTTATTAGCACAAAAAATGTTTAACCAATACAGTAAATCTGCATTTAGTCCTCTGCATTCAAAATAAGCCCTTCTTCCTATGCAATGCTGTAAGAGAAAAATACACGAAACAAGTATTTATGTGATTTGAGTATGGCTTTCATCCCAAACTGAGATGACACCATCAGAGGATGGATTAATATGCTTATATATAAACAACTGCTTTTACTATGTGTAGCTCATTTTTACTGTTATGCTTTTCCCTTATATAATCTATCAAAATCAGACATTCTGACTGAGGTTATACTTTATGTTACATCATTGTTTTTACATTTTTTTTTAAATGAGAAAAAAAAACTACATCGCTAAGTGTTAACTTAAAATATCTCCTCTTAGAAAATTCAAAGGTTTACAGAAAATTAAAAATAAAATTTAAAACTTTTCCCTCCATATAAGCTTATAAAAATGATGGGAGCTTGTTGAAATCCTGGAGCTCAATTTGCTACAGAAGAATCACTTTTCTCTTAAGAGGAACATATGGTTATAATCTCAAAATTATACTAAAACCTGACATAATTGTAACCAAAATGGCCTTTAAAAGGTTAAGACAGTTTCAATACTGAGTGTCAATGCTAACATTTAGAAAAGAAAAATCACTCACCTTTCAAACCTAAAGTTTGTAGCTGGAAGAGCCGACCAAGTTCATAAGGCAAAACCCGTAACAGATTGTTATTTAAAAGCAATTCCCTGTTTTAAAGAAAAAAAAAAAAAACGATTTTAACATATCAAACTTTATTAACACACCCACAGTTGCTGTTCTTAACCTGCCTTTTAAGATACCATGAGTGATATCTACAATCAAGGCATTATTTCTCTATATTCATCCCAAAATGTTATAACGACCACATTTATTAAGTGTTTCTATGAATTTACTCAGTCTTGAATACAAATTAAAGATATAGGAATTGTGTATCACCCTCAAATCCACTCCCTTTTCTCGCTCACCCAAAATTCCTCTCAGATAGAAATCCAGAGAGACAGATATTTTATGTATCCAAAGACAGCAGATATCCTCGAACCTAGCCTCAATCACAGAAAAAAAAACTTTTTTAATAAACTTCAGGATTCACTACACAGTAGCCAGTAACCCATTCAAATTTTATAGCATTACAACTATAATCACTTCAAGATACAACAATCACTGACAGAAAATATAAACATTAAAAATAAAGCATAGGACAGTATAAACAGGACAGCATACATGAAGATCTGAATTTATCACTGAAATATGGGGCAGATTATAGAGCAAATAAATGGCCAGTGTTATTAATTAATGACTAAAAGGTATAAAATCAGACACCTAAGAAGTATTAAAAAATAACAAAAACATATAGTAAAGGGATGGTGAAAAAACAAGATTTTAAAAATATTAAATGCTTAAATTTAAACATGTGATAGCAATTTTTTAACATTACTACTCAACAGTAAAAAGGCAGGAAAGCAATCCTTATTTTCATTAGTTCCCCCATGCCTCAATGAGTAAAGAATCCATTTGCAATGCAGGAGACATAGGAGATGTGGGTTCAATTCCTGGGTGGGAAAGATCCCCTGGAGGAGGAAATAGCAATCCTTTCCAATATTCTCGCCCAGAGAATTCTACGGACAGAGGAACCTGGCAGGTTATAGTCCATGGAGTCACAGAGTCAGACACAACTGAGTGACTAAGCACACCACATACGAGGTCTCAAGATTCCTATAAAATTTTCACCTATGAAGAAATTCTTAAAGAATCCTGTTTTTGTTTGTGTTAGGCACTCATTTGTGTCCAATTCATTGAGACCCCCATGGACTGTAGCCCACCAGACTCCTCAGCCGTGGAATTCTCCAGGAAAGAATACTAGAGTGGGCTGCCATTCCCTTTTCCAAGGGATCTTCCTGACCCAAGGATCAAATCCGGGTCTCCCACATTACAGGAAGATTCCATCTGACCTACCAAGGTTTCTTAAAGAATTCTGAAAGACTAGAAATAAATTCATTTGTTATCATGTTTTTAAGGTTTCCTTAAGAAGTTGTTTCATCACTTCATGGGGAATAGATGGGGAAACAGTGGAAACAGTGTCAGACTTTATTTTAGGGGGCTCCAAAATCACTGCAGATGGTGATTGCAGCCATGAAATCAAAAGACGGTTACTCCTTGGAAGAAAAGTTATGACCAACCTAGATAGCATATTCAAAAGCAAAAACATTACTTTGCCAACAAAGGTCCGTCTAGTCAAGGCTGTCATGTATGGATGTGAGAGTTGGACTGTGAAGAAGGCTGAGCGCTGAAGAATTGATGCTTTTGAACTGTGGTGTTGGAGAAGACTCTTGAGAGTCCCTTGGACTGCAAGGAGATTCAACCAGTCCATTCTGAAGATCAGCCCTGGGATTTCTTTGGAAGGAATGATGCTAAAGCTGAAACTCCAGTACTTTGGCCACCTCATGCAAAGAGTTGACTCATTGGAAAAGATTCTGATGCTGGGAGGGATTGGGGGCAGGAGGGAAAGGGGACGACCAAGGATGAGATGGCTGGATGGCATCACTGACTCGATGGACATGAGTCTGAGTGAATTCCAGGAGTTGGTGATGGACAGAGAAGCCTGCGTGCTGCGATTCATGGGGTCACACAGAGTCGGACACAACTGAGCAACTGAACTAACTAACTAAGGAGTTGTAATGTGTAAGTATACCTTGCTTGTAAAATATGTTCCTAAAAGCTTTACTAGTAAGCAAATCATATTTTCCCAATTATTTTTGATTAGTCTAGACTAGTCTAGCCCCAAATAATTCTGATGAGATTTGTCACCTGCGTATAAAGCAAGAATAAAGTATTTTAGCCCTATCCCACCTCAAGTCTATTACCAAGAAATTGGTAATATATGCCCATTTCCAGCCAGAAAATCCCAAATTTAAAGGAAGGAAGGAAAAGAAGCATTCTATGGAGGCCAACTCAAGTACTATGCTCAGGCAATTTATATCATTTAATCTTCACATATATATGGAAAGCCTACTTACTGTAAATTTACAGTTTTAAACAGTTGAGTCACATTTACATTTTCTCACCTGAGAGACACCATGTTTCCTAGTTCTGCTGGTAAACTTCTGAGTTTATTGGATGACAGATCCAGGTAAACCAGATTATGAAGCTTGGCAATATCAGGTGGAATGCGACTAAGGTAATTGTCATTTAGGTGCAGCGCTGTCAAGTGTGTCAATGACCAAAGTGATGTACTTAAGCTCCGCACTCTACCTAAAAGGCAAGATATGGATTCATTAAACTCTAGGTCCAAGACAAAAACTGAGCTACAAGCACCAAAAAGTGGGAGAAAAGCCCATAAGTGCATACAGATACTCTGACTGTGACATTTTAATTTTGCATTAAATGCTTCTGACTGCTTCCAAACACAACTGGTCCTTCTTTAATTCCATGTCTGACAACCATTCTTTCTCACTAATCTACCATGTATTAAAATAAGATGCAATATAATATAACAAGGAGACCCTTGGATTCAGAGTGATCACATGTCTCAAGAAGAAAGCATGGGGCTGACCTGAGCTTTTGCAGTAGAATGGTTGTGAATTTTTTTTAAGTCATGGTACTAACAAAGCACTTCTCACATACTTCATGAAAATTAACAGTACAATGCTAATCTACACCTAGGGTTTGAATTAGTCTACATACTTTAAATAGACAAGAGTAATTGCTATGATTTAGAACTAAGATTAGCCACCAGGAAAATCATTTTACTCCCAAAGGAGATATCTTTCCCAGCTTTCTCATATTTCAATTATACATTAATAAATCTGGTTTAAGATTCTGCATTAAGTACAACACACTCCAGGAAATGGTCACACATTAATCTTTACCAATGAGTCAGCATCTGACAGCTAGGGTAGCACACATACTGGAAAAAGTCAGAAGACTCGGTTCAGAGTCCTAATTTCTACCATTTGTTAGCCATATTAAGCATAAGCAAATCACAGAGTTTCAACTTTGTAAAATGTGCTATTATCTTAACAATAAACTTATATGAAGAGACTTTTAAAACTTTTTACCAAAGTGAAATGGTACAAGATTCTGATTAAAAGAGCAGTGGAAGGTACAGCGGGCAAAAAAATCTTAACAGGGAAGTGTTGCTTTTCATGTGGCTACTAAGCAGTAGATCAAATTTAGATCTTTGTCCAGGGTTCTTTCTATCACAGGTTCCTTGACCTTGTCTATAATCAGGCTTTAAGTACTAACTAGGATTTTGCATTTTAATAGGAAACAGTGTTCAAGTGATAGAGGTTCTAATAAATAAAACACTGAAGTTTTTACCTAGGGGTAACCAAGGGATTATCAACCAGAGACAACACTGGGACTCCGGCAATCTGGAAACATTTTAGCCTGTCAAAACCAGAAGAGTGCTACCACTATCTAGAGGGTAGAGGCCAGGAATGGTGCTAAACATCGACATGCGCACAACCACTTCCAACCACAAAGAACTGTCTACCTGGAAGTGTCAACAGTGCCAAGTTGAGAAATCCTGGGTTAACCTAGTAGGATTTGCCCATATGAATTATTTTAAAATTACCAATCACCTATCCACCCAGTTAGTTACCTTATATCGAAGATACACATAGTTCCTGCTATACTCTAATGTGGGTTTAACTCTTCCAGTGAAAGCCTACTGAGGAAAAAACTACATTCTATGTATAGTCTGTATTATATAGATTCATAAAAGAAAAACTGTACTTTCATTTTTAATAAGTTTTTAACTTTGTAATAATTGTAGATTTGCAGAAAAGTTACCAAGACAATACAGTTCCTATATACCCCTCAGCCAGATTTCCCTACTACTAGCATATTATATTGGAGAAGGCAGTGGCACCCCACTCCAGTACTCTTGCCTGGAAAATCCCATGGATGGAGGAGCCTGGTAGGCTGCAGTTCATGAGGTCACTAAGAGTTGGACATGACTGAGCGACTTCACTTTCACTTTTCACTTTCACGCATTGGAGAAGGAAATGGCAACCCACTCTCAGTGCTCTTGCCTGGAGAATCCCAGGGACGGGGGAGCCTGGTGGGCTGCCGTCTATGGGGTCGCACAGAGTCGGACACGATTGAAGTGACTTAGCAGCGGGAGCATATTATATTACCACTGTGCTCAGTAGTAAAGAACACACCTGCCAATGTAGGAGACTGGCTTTAATCCCTGGGTGGGAAAGATCACCTGAAGGAGGAAATGTCAACCCATTCCAGTATTCTTGCTTGGGAAATCCCTACCTGGGAAAAGTCTGGCAGGCTACAGCCCATAGGGTCACAAAGAATCAAACACAACTTAGCAACTAAAGGGACAAAACCTGGGTCTCCTGCATTGCAGGCAGATTCTTTACCATCTGAGCCACCTGGGAAGCCCGTTAAGTGAAAGAATTAGTTACTCAGTCATGTCCACCTCTTTGTGACCCCATTGGCTGTAGCCCACCAAGCTCCTCTGTCCATTCCTCTGTCCTGGAATTCTCCAGGCCATAACACTGGAACCAGTTCCCTTCTCCAGATCTTCTTGACCCAGAGATGGAACCTGGGTCTCCTGGATTGCAGGTAGATTGTTTACCATCTGAGCCACCAGGGAAGCCCAAAAAACAACATTTGTCAAAACTAGGAAACTAAGATTGCTACTTTCGTATTAAATATTTACAGACTTTATTTGAATTTCACCAGTTTTTACACCTTTTTGTTAGAAGATTTGATCCGATACCATTTTGCATTTAGTTGCCATGTCTCTTTAGTCTTCTCTTGTCAGTGACAGTTTCTCAATCTTTCCTTGTTTTCAGGACCCTGACAATCACTCTGTGGAATGTACTTCAGTTTGTCTGATGTTTTTCTCACTATTAGACTGGGGTTATGAGTTTTCAGAAATCAGATTCTATTTTAACAAACCCTAAACATGTAAAGTCAACACTTTACAGAATAAACAGATAGCTTGTAGGATTCCTACTCTGCCAACAATGGGATGACAGGATAATGGAAAGATATAAACTTGCAGAAATGATTACTCTGTGATAGAAAAGCAAAATCTATTATATCAAAGAAGCAGGTTTTACTTAGAAACCACTCCCAATGCCTTCAGTTCTAAATGCCACCTGTGGCCCATGGTATTAATCTCAAAAGAAACAATGGGAACAAAGACATTTAGTCACAGATAAAACAGTAAGTTGAACACTAGTAACTACCTCAGCATCTTGTATTTTTTCAATTAAATCATCTAATTCAAAATGTATAGCAATGACAAAAATGTAATACTCCACTCTTATTCATTATTGCAATCATGTGTGTGTGAAGTTGCTCAGTCATGTCTGACTCTTTGTGACCCCATGGACTGTAGCCTACCAGGTTCCTCCACCCATGGGATTTTCCAGGCAAGAATATTGGAGTGGGTTGCCATTTCCTTCTCCAGGAGATCTTCCTGACCCAGGGACTGAACCCAGGTCTCCTGCATTGTAGGCAGATGCTTTACTGTCTGAGCGACATATCCCAGATTAAATGTTTCAGATTTCACTCACCCGAGATTTCTAATTCTGCCCAGTGAGATTTTTTCCCATTGGCTACCTCCTCTGCTGACATGATGGTATAAATTCTGCGAGGATCTGGAGGATCATATTTTTCCTTTGGCATCCCTATTAGTCTGTGAGAAAAAAGAAAAAAGATGACCAATTATTATAGTCTTATAAATAAAACAGAGGGAGAAAAACGGGACGTAAGTTTTCTTTTGCTTCCCCCTTACCAGGCTACCCTTAAATTCTCACTAGAAGGAAAACACATGCAAAGTAGGCTAGGCTGCAGGAATTTAGTAACAGAGGCCTCAAGGAAAATGCAAAGAAGCAGGGACACTAGACTTCACAATAAAACATGGTCGTTGCTTCCCAAACATTCACTGCACCCCTTCCTCTTCATTTAGCTGCTGTGCTTTCCAAGACAGACTGACCCTTTGAGAGTTTCCTTGATGGACTGTGATTAGTCTAAGAGAACCAAGGTAATTCTATCCTCCTTGCTTCGTGCTATTCAAATATTCCATGTCTAAGACAACAAGCACAAGATATTCTCCCTGTCACAGAGATTAGTTCAGAAATATCTAATAATTACTAGGCTTAAGACTAATTTTACATTTATGGGAAGAGCAAGCTTCTTTCTCCTATCGGTCATACATGAAAAAGAAGATAACCCCAGCTACTCTTGGCAATCATTCAACAACTAGAAGGGAAGCCAGCCATAGCAGTCAGAGACTGGAAAACAGGGAAGCAAAGCCAGAGTCCTCACCAAACCACTCCTGTAGCACTCTTCAGCACTGGCTTTTTTTGACTATACAAGCCAGTCTATTTGCTTACTATTTAAACTACTAGTTTGTGTTTTCTGTCACTTGCAATCAAAAGCATCTTAATTAAGATCATATATCTTGGTTTACATGGGACAATCTTGGTTTATATCTGTTATTCTTAGGTCACTATTAATATAATTCTCAAAAGTGTCCAATTTGGATGATGAGTTACACGGCTGCCCTAATTTAAAGTAGTATTATACAGTTTTCTTTATGTAACTGCAAAAATAACTGAACAATCAGTGACAACCAAACAGACATAAAACTCAAGTGTGCAATGTATAAATCAGATGACAAATGGCCATAAAAGTAACCACTGAAAAAGTCTTAAACTCCTGCATGCTCTCAGTTCAGTCGCTCAGCTGTGTCTGACTCTTGCGACGCCATGAACTGCAGCATACCAGGCCTCCCTGTCGATAACCAACTCCAGGAGCCCACCCAAACTCATGTCCATTGAACCAGTGATGCCATCCAACCATCTCATCCCCTGTTGTCCCCTCCTCCTCCTGCCCTCAATCTCAGCATCAGGGTCTTTTCAAATTAGTTAGNTTTGCGACCCCATGAACTGCAGCATACCAGGCCTCCCTGTCGATAACCAACTCCAGGAGCCCACCCAAACTCATGTCCATTGAACCAGTGATGCCATCCAACCATCTCATCCCCTGTTGTCCCCTCCTCCTCCTGCCCTCAATCTCAGCATCAGGGTCTTTTCAAATTAGTTAGCTCTTCCCATCAGGCACCCAAAGTACAGGAGCTTCAGCTTCAGTCCTTCCAATGAACACCCAGGACTGATTTCCTTTAGGATGGACTGGTTGGATCTTCTTGCAGTCCAAGGGACTCTCAAGAGTCTTCTCCAACACCACAATTCAAAAGCATCTATCAGTATCTGCATACTATTTATAGTTACTTCTTTGCTCACACTTTAATACACACACATATACATATAGACACCAAAACCAAGTGTCTAAAACTGGGTCTGTTTCCAAATAGTTTAGAACCTCTATCTCAATGGAAGAGTTACTTTCAGATGGTCTGAAATCTGTTACATAGAAAGAAAAACAGAAAGAATTCTATTATGTATCAAGAAAACAAAGCTAGTTTATAAGAGTACAATCAAAATTTCCCATCCCATAATTTCTCCTACTATTTCTGAAGGAAAAACTGTCATTTCTTTCCATTTACCAAAAGGAGCAAAGAGGAAGTTTTCCAGATTTTTTCATCTGTTAACAGTAATTAGCTTCCAAACCTGGTTAAGCTCTTCAGCTCTAATCTTATCACATAACTGTGTGATACTGAAACATGTTTTATTTTCCATAAATGTCCCAGATCTTCATACAGCACAAAGAGTATAATCATTTTTCATAGGGGAAAAACTTGGTTTTTACCCTATGTGGCCTATGTAAAACATTTCTGAATATAACATTTTTAGGTAATAAGGTTTTTAGAATTTCTACTATGTGCCATAAGGCACATGTATCTCTGTGATTACTCCTACACACTAATGTAAGATTCTACAAAAACACAAGATTAATAAGCAAAACCAAATCAAATGGATTCAGACCCAAAGACATGCTACAAATTCATCATCAACAATAACAGTGGGAAAAACTAAGACTATGAAATTTTCAAATTATCTCTCATTAATTTTAAATAATTTTCATAAAACACAGTGCAAAAAATGGTATAGATGTACCTATAGCAGGGGAGGAAAAGCGACGTAATCATAAAGAACAGACAGGTGGATACAATGAGGAAAAGAGGAAAGTAGGACAAATAAGGAGATTAGAACTGACATATATATTACCATGTGTAAAACAGATAGCTGGTAGGAACCTGCTATATATACAGTACGGGGAGAGCTCAGCTCAGCACTCTGTGATGACTAGAGAGAAGGGATGGGGGAAATGGGAGGGAGGTTCAAGAGGGAGGGGATATATGCACTTAGCTGACTCATTTTGTTGTATAGCAGAAACTAACACAACACTGTAAAGCAATTATACTCCAATTAAAAAAAAAACAGTGCGTCAGTCAACTTAATTTGGCAGTTTAATTAGGGCTACCACTGGACAGTGTGTTACTTAAGGGGCTAATGATTATGCAGGCATGTCCTCTTTGTCTCTGTACAGTTCCTATCACATGTGCGTGTACTCAGTTGTATTTGACTCTTTGTAATCCATGGACTGCAGCTGTCAGCCTCCTCTCTCCATGGGATTTCCCAGGCAAGAATACTGGAGTGGGTTGCAATTTTCCTACTCAAGGGGATCTTCCTGACCTAGGGATCAAACCCGCATCTCTAGCATTGGCAGACAGATTCTTTACCACTGCAAAGCACTCCTATCACACAGTGGGCACCTAATAACTCTTTGTGGAATGATCGTGTGCTTTATAATTCTAAAAACTACCAGCTTTCTCCCACCTATTCCAATCAACAGTCAATGCTCTTCTAAAAATTAATCTCATGAAATGGTCATTAATCAATTTCCCTAAATAATTTAAAAGTCTAGAGAGGAGATTAACAGTCATCATCTCTTTTGGCCCACAAATGCTAATATCCGAAATTGCTACTATATAAGAACTATATTTCTTTTAAAAAATTTTTTATGTCTCCATCTTTGTAAGTCTATTAAAATTTACAAAATCTGTTTATCGTATCCATAAAAGGCTTACCAAAGTCTATAATTTGTAAAAACCAAAGCACAATTAATACTGTTATATTACATGTCAAAGATCCCTTTTGGATTTGATTAGGAAGTCAATAAAAATACAAGTCATTTAATCCTTCAAAATGACACTAAATTTGGATAGTCTGATTGAAGTTAAAACACTTATTTGTAACTAATGTAGTAGAGTCTATAGTTTTGGTGATCACTACTGTCCTAGCATCAGGACATGCTACTTAAAAACTTAGCTCAAATTTAAGAAATTGGTGTTACTGAACCTCCTATTCAGCTGTATCTTCCTGCTCAGTTTCTCAGCATCAACCTTCCACCTTGGAGACATTATCACAAAAACTATTTCAAAATAACTTAATGTATAAAATAATAATTCAAATATAACAAATCTATAAATGTGACACTGATAATGTGCTTTCTCAACAGTCTAAGATATAGGGCAGTCCAAGGCTTAAATACTGGATGGACACACTTCATCCAAGGAAGAGAAATGTTTTATTTTGTAAAATTTAACAGCTAGTTCCTTTCTCTAACTTTATTAAATTGATAAAAGGCAGGTTTTTCAATTGGTTTTTCCAAGAATTTCTCATTTCTGCAATATCTTACATCAGTTCCCAAAGGATCATCCCATTACATCAACCTAATTTATACTAGGGAGGAGATCCTGATAATGTAACAAGAGTAAACTAAAAACCCCTTCACAACACAGCCTTTTTACCTTGCACGCTTCAATCCCATTTCAATACTATGAAAAATACTCCACATAGCTCCCCAAATACTGACTACATAAGCTTCTTTGAACTTGCCATCCTCTCTCCTCCATTCCTTGAATCTTAGTATATCACCATCGCAGGATTCTCAGAATCTAGTGTAAAATTTCTGAGAGCAACTGTCAGTCCTGAACAAAGAACTTGATTATTTCTTAGTTCCTACATGAACTATCCTGAAAGAAAATCATCACTAAGGATGATTAATTATTACATACAGTGAAGATTTTCATTAGTTTATTTCTCAGAGTCTTCTGTAAAATTATGCAAAAACTTCAAGTAAAGTTGTTAAATACCAACTTCATGGAAAATGTATTCCAGTCCTTTTCTGGCTGAAAGTAACACTGTATGTGGTACTTTACTAGGGCTACTTTGCCCTAAAAAATTTATATTTCCAAAACTGTAAATAAAATACAAGATTCCTATATAACATGCTGTTCAATGAATAGGTTATTATAAAACATACATGAATTACCACCAAATACACTATTGTCAAGGAACCCCATATCTCAGGTTTTGTATCTGGGGCTAGGAAAATAATACAACATAACTCCTCCCTGCCCTATTCTCCTCCCCCCTAAATAATAATCTGAGCCAAATCAGAGCAAAGTATTAAAGGCCAGAACTAAGCTTCTGCTAATTTTGGTTATCTGGAGAAGCTTATTAAAAANATTAGAAAAGACTCTGATGCTGGGAGGGATTGGGGGCAGGAAGAGAAGGGGACGACCGAGGATGAGATGGCTGGATGGCATCACTGACTCAATGGATGTGGGAGATGGTGATGGACAGGGAGGCCGGTGTGCTGTGGCTCATGGGGTCACACAGAGTTGGTCACGACTAACAGACTGAACTGAACTGATATCTAATACGGGGTTCATATCCAAATACATAAAGAACCCACCAGTCAATGGCAGAAAAAAAAAAAGTCCAATAAAAAAATGGGAAGCCCTCTCCTCCCCAAAATGAGCAAAGTATCTGAACAGACCATTTTTCCAAAGAAAATATACAGATGGCCAACAGGTACACAGATTTGCATTTCCCTGATGATTAGGGGCTCAACGCCACTAATCATCAGGGAAATACCAATCAAAACTACAACGGAATATCAACTTACACCTGTTAAAATGGCTGTTATTAAAAAGGACCAGATAAATGGTGAGAAAGTGGAGGAAAAGGGTGAACCTGTGTGTACTGTTAGTAAGAATGTAAACTGGTGCAGCTGCTATGGAAAACAGTAAAGAGGTTCCTCAAAAACTTAAAAAGCATAACTACCATATGAACTAGCAACTCCACTTCCGGGTATTTATCCCAAGAAAACAACATCACTATTTAGAAATGACATCTGCACCCCAAGGTTCACTGCAGCATTATTTACAACAGCCAAGACATAGTATAAACAACCTATATGCCCATCAACAGACAAATGAATAAAGAGTATGTGATATAAACACACAATGAAATATTATTCAGCCACAAAAAATAAGAAAATCTGTTATTTGCAAACAGATCTGAGGACATTACGCTAAACAAAGTAAGTCAGAGAAAGAAAAACATTGTATGATTGCACTTGTACATGGAAGCGAAAACAAACACACACAGGCATAAGACACAGAGAACAGATTGGTGGCTGTCAGAGGTGGTGATGTGGCGGGGGGGGGGGGGGGGGGCGGGCGGGGGACAGGGGAAGGGAGGGAGGGGAAACAAAAAGTATAAACTTCCAACTAAAAAA
>SJYA01001198.1:2116421-2143712 GCA_006410615.1 Neotragus moschatus
AAAAAAAAAAAATAAAAAAAAGAAGAGAGGAGGGGGGGGGGGGGGAGGGGGGGGGGGGGGGGGGGGGGGGGGGGGGGGTGTCGCGGGCAGGGAACAGGTGAAATGAGTGAGGGGAATCAAAAGGTAGAAACTTCCAGTTAAAAAACAAGTCAGTCCTCGAGATGTAATGTATAACATAGTAACTACAGTTAACAATACTGTACTGTATATTTGATAGTTGCTAAGAGATATTTTAACAGTTATCATATATACACAAAAAAAATTTGTGTGGAGGTGATGGATGTTAACTAGACCTTTCTCATTACAATTATTTCACAGTATATACATATAACAAAGCATTATGCTGTATACCTAATATTATATGTCAATTACATCTTAAATTTTTTAAAGCTATGTACTATACAAATCAATTTACATGATATTCCAGAATAATTGAACCTATGGGAACAGAAAACTGGTAAATGTTTACCAAGGGTTAAGAGTGGAGGAACGGATGGACTATAATGAGGATAAGGGAACATTTTTGTGTGATTATGTGAACTAGATATACTGGTTAATCTATAATTACTCATATCATCATCAGAAATACACTCAGGAAACAAAACAACTTAAGCCTTCTTGTCTCTTGGTAAAGCAAAACAATCTGGGGGAAATTGCTTTCTCATTCAAAACACCACTTAAGTGGGTATAAACCAAAAATAAACAGAATATATGATTCCCTATCTGTAGCTTCATCTCAAGGCATTTATAAATATGTTAGCCTAAAAACAGTATAAGTGAACTTCAGCAAGTCAAATCAGGAAGGTTCAGTCCACAGCATTTTGCGAACTCTTAGTAACAATGTCAAAGAGTTATAATAAGTCACCTCCATTATTAGGTAATAAATGCTATCAGAGCTTATGTGACCTAGGCCATTTGAAAGGGAAATCTCTCCCCCGCCACTCCCCCACCAAATCTTCTAACACACGTGCGCACACACAGTACAGGGGGATTATAAGCAGTTCAGGGTTGCTAAAAATATAACTGTAGGAATGGAGGGATGGTGCTATATAGGTGGGTGGAGGAAAGATCACAGAAAGTTCAAAAATCTGTTTATGCTTTCCTACAGATCATTTTCCTAACATGAAAAACTGCCAACCATGAGAGACTCTAATAATAAACATGACACTATCAATCCTGGTTGCCTCCTTCATGCATTCCGTTTTATTTTCTTCTGCTCAACAGCATTTCTTCTAGTCTCACTTCCAAGAGGACCTATATCTACTGATTCAGCTGTCACAGTCTTAAACTATAAACTTGTTTTAGAAAATTAAAATGAATAATAAAATGCATAAATTATCTGAAAAATTTATAAAGGCCTTAAAAACCCTGTATAGTATTAGTCACTCAGTTGTGTCCAACTCTTTGCAAGCTCATGGACTGTAGCCCTCCAGGCTCCTCTGTTCATGGGATTCTCCAGCCAAGAATACTGGAGAGAGCTGCCATTCCCTTCCCCAGGAGATCTTTACCCAGGGATCAAAGCTGGGTCTCCTGCATTCTAGGTGGATTCTTTACCATCTGAACCACCAGGGAAGCTTTATAAACAAAAAAAGTTATAGCCCAAAGGTCAAGCAACACAGAATTTAAAATACATTGAGAAGAATCCAACAGTTAATAGTATAAAATTCTAGCCAGCATCTACTTTTGTGTAAGTATAAAATTACCATACAGAAAACTTCTTCCATTTAAAGTATCTTCTAGAAAAGGAAGAAACTATACAGAAACGGACTATGTTAGAGATCTAGTTAAGTGCCCTCCTTTTACAAATTAGAGACTGAGACTCAATTTTAATAAGTAACATGTCCAAGATACATCTCAATGGCAGAAGAAGGACTGATTCCTCAACCTGACTTCTATTCTGGGCTCTTGTTTACCTATCTGTGTTCTCTCATTTTGTGACTTAATCATATTATTTATTCACTACATTTTTACTTTAAATTTGGAAAATTGACAAGTATGTCAATGTCATCTACCCAACAACTATCTAGTTTTTCTCAAAAATGAGCATAAAAAGAAGAGGATGCAGTTCACAACATTAGAACACTTGCTTAACTCATTATGAAATGCACACAGGAAAAGTTCACTTTACATAGAATTTAGTTTGGCCAACAAAAACCTTACATGAAAGTCACAAACTTTAAAACCTCTTTAATCTATATCACAGTAACTTCATATGTTGCAAAACAGTTTTCTAAAACTTGACATTTTCTTCAGATAGCCAGTTTTCCTGTTTTACGTGCCTTGTTAAGAGCTTCCAAAGACTTCAATCTCGAGTTTGTTGTTCTTATAACACAAGGAAAGTTATCTTTGAATGCAGTTTAGGAGACTTTCTGCCAAAGATGTTCCTTATTTGCCTCTTGTCTATAGTAAGAATGTTCAATCTGTAAAATTCGTCTCATAGTCTACATCCTTATATGATCCATATAAAATAGAAAATATTCTTATTTCTTCCCATCATAAAAGCAGACTACAGAATAATATCTGACTGTTACCACATTTAACCCAAGTGTTTCAGAATGCACAATTATAGTCACTAGATTATAACAGATTCAGTTAGTCTAAGACTCAATTCTCTTTTTAATAACATAATCATATTTACTTAAGGATTCATTCCAATATCAAATGGCAAAGCTGAACAATACAAAATTGAGATCACTTTTGTACCAATCTAATAAAGACCCAATCCTAAAATGTGCACTCACATTCTTCTTTGAAATTGAGGGAATACACTTAAATATGACTATTTCAAAACTCAGAATTCTTTAGGGTCAGCAACTAACCTATATTCTAGTTCTAAAATAAATCCTTTTTTCAGGTTTTGAAAATAAATGTAATGTAGAAATCCAGATTTAGATTACTGCATCTAAAAGAATGATTTTATGCCACAGAAGAAATGCAACAAAATCTCAAGCTTATGCCCCCAAGGGTTAATTTTAAATTCCCACTTACCGACAGTTGACTGTAACTTTAGAAATGCTTCATTACTGGCTGTCCCAGCAAATTCTCTTCAAAAATTTCAAAATTAACACATAATTAATGAAAAATACTATAATCTAATATATACATAAATTGCTGCATTAAAAATACTATATGATTTATAAATTAATACTTATTTAATGAAAACCCTGTAATTTAATTGTCTACAGAGACATATGAAATATAGGATGAAAAAGAGCTACAGCAGTCCAAGTGCACAGAACTGAGGTAGGCAAATGAATTACCTCAGGGGAGGTTTTCTCTACAATTCAGTTTCTTCATGATTCTCTTTGAAGAGGGAAAGTTAAGAGTGCAAGAAATTTAACTATTAAATAATAAACTTCCATATTCTCAGGAGTCAACTCCAAAGTGAGTAATTCCAAAATAAAAATGGACTCCCCCATGATGGTTAAGAAATGATGCTGCTGCTGGTAAGTTGCCTCAGTCGTGTCCAACTCTGTGTGACCCCATAGACGGCAGCCCACCAGGCTCTCCCATCCCTGAGATTCTCCAGGCAAGATCACTGGAGTGGGTTGCCATTTCCTTCTCCAAAGGATGAAAGTGAAAAGTGAAAGTGAAGTCTCTCAGTCGTGTCTAGTAATTCCAAAATGGTGACCAAAAATATGTACAATAGTAACCAAAAGATCATACATTCTATACAATCTTGGTAAAATTAACGTCAACCAACATTCATTGTTTGTTATCCTTGTTTTTAAAAACTAGTCTCCAGTAAAACTAGTAGCTCTTTTACATTGATAACAGCCTATTATAAGTTTCCTTTAATAAATAAATGCNTAGTAATTCCAAAATGGTGACCAAAAATATGTACAATAGTAACCAAAAGATCATACATTCTATACAATCTTGGTAAAATTAACGTCAACCAACATTCATTGTTTGTTATCCTTGTTTTTAAAAACTAGTCTCCAGTAAAACTAGTAGCTCTTTTACATTGATAACAGCCTATTATAAGTTTCCTTTAATAAATAAATGCCTTAAAATGTCATCATTTACTTTAAAAAAACACATGATATTCAAATAATGGCAAAATGCACAAAGTATAGATACTACAGAAACTGGTCTACCCAGAACTCTATCATTTGGTCCTAACATCTAATATTTGTGCCAATCTGTAATTCTATTAATAAATAATCCTAAAGAATAACAGTGTTATAATCAGTATAGTGTGGATGCTTATTTTTTGTAGCCTAACCAGAAAGTCAGTAATCTATATTAAACAAAGTGAAAGTGAAGTCACTCAGTTGTGTCCGATTCTTTGCGACCCCATAGATTGTAGCCTAGCAGGCTCTTCTGTCCATTAGATTTTCCAGGCAATAGTACTGGAGTGGATTGCCATTTCCTATACCTCTAAAAATCAAAACAGTCCACTCTCCAACTAAGAGCACTAAATCAAGTTTTAAAAAAATTTTGAACATTTAAATCTTTGGGAAAACATCAAGATGCACTGCTAACTGAAAACAAAAACTGACTCCATATGGCATGATCCTATCTTGGTAACAAAACAATGTGTACATAATCTGTACCAATGTGTAGAAAAATATCTAAAACAATAACAGGAATATAAGTAACTTAATTTTTCTTATTTAGTTATATTTGCTATGACAAATATAAAATATATAACAAAGGGCTTCCCTGGTGGCTCCGACAGTAAAGAATCTGCCTGCAATGTGGGAGACCCAGGCTTGATCCCTGGATCAAGAAGATATTAGAGAAGGGAATGGCCTGGTGAGCTTTTGGCCATGACGTAGCAAAAGAGTTGGACACAACTAAAGCAACTAACACATTTTCTATGACAAAAGGACTTTTTAAATTATTAATAAACTTTTATTTTTAGGGCAAATTTAGGTTCATAGTTGAGTTTACCTGGCGGCTCAGTGGTAAAGAATCTGCCTGGCAATACAGGAGAAACAGGTTCAATCCCTGGGTCACAAGATTCCCCCAGAGAAGAATATGGCAACCCGCTCCAGTATTCTTGCCTGGGAAACCCCATGGACTGCTACAGTCCATGGGGTCACAAAGAACTGGACACAACTTAGCACACACATAGCTAGGTTCATAGTAAAATTGAGCAGAAAGTATATATATTCCTGTCCCCACATAGCACAACCGTCCAAAACATTTGCTATAATCAATGAACCTATGCTGACACATTATCAAAGTTTATAGGTTACAACAGGGTTCACTCTTGCTGTTTCACATTCTGCCATTCTTGCTGTTTGACGTGTGTATGACAAGAATCTACCAGTGTAGCTCCATGAAGAACAGTTTCACTGTCTTAACAATTCTCTGTGATCCCTTCCTCTGGCAACCGCTGATCTTTTTAACTGTCTCCATGGTTTTGTCTTTTCCAAAATGTCGAATAGCAAGGAGAGCAAATCAGTCAATGCAAACTAAAAGAAATCAGTCCCAAATATTCACTAGAAGGACTGATGCTGGAGCTCTAACACTTTGGCCATCTAATGTGAAGAGCTGACTCACTGGAAAAGACCCTGAAGCTGGGGAAGACTGAAGCCAGGAGGAGAAGGGGGTGGCAGAGGATGAGCTAGTTGGATGGCATCAGACTCAGTGGACATGAGATTTGCGCAAACTCTGGGAGACAGGGAAGGACAGGGAAGCCTGGTGTGCTGCAGTCCATGGGGTTGCAGAGTCAGACACAACTTGGCAACTGAACAACAACAATACAGTTGGAATCATATAGTATACAGCCTTTTCAGACTGGCTTCTTTCACTCAGTAATATGCATCTAAGGTTCCTCCATGTCTTTCGTGGCTTGATAGGCTCATTGCTTTTTAGTGTTGAATAATATTTCCATTGTCTGGATGTGCCACAGTTTACTTATCCACTTACCTACTGAAGGATATCTTGGTTGCTTTCAAGTTTTGGCAATCTTGAATAAAGACTGTTATAAGTATCCAGGTACCAGTTTTTGGGTAGCTGTTAAGTTTTTAATTCATTCGGGTAAATATCAAACAGCATGACTCCTGGCTGGATCATATAATATATTTACTTATATAACAAACTGGGCTTCCCAGGTGACACTAGTGGTAAAGAACAAACTTGACAATGTAGGAGACATAAGAGACCTAGGAAGATCACCTGGAGGAGGACATGGCAACCCACTCCAGCACTCTTGCCTGGAGAATCTCATGAACAGAGGAGCCTGGTGGGCTACAGTCCATGGGGTTGCAAAGAGTCAGACATGACTGAAGTGATTTAGCATACATGCATATAAGAAACTGCCAAATAGTCTTCTTTCCAAAGTGGCTGTACCAATTTGCATTCCAAACAGCAATGGAAGATCTTAATTCCCCAACTAGGGACTGAACCCATGTCCCCTGCCTTGGAAGGTGGAGTCTCAAGAACTGAGGGAAGTCCAAAAAAGAGTTCTTTTAATTACAAATTTCAAAGGCACCTGACATATATTTGAAGGTATATGTAAAACTTTCACATTTTATAAAACAGTATTTTTCACAATTCCGATAATAACCTATCTCGTACATTATCAATACTCATAAAGTTATATCTTACCTAAAGATATCTGCAAAAATATCAAGATAATAAGCTCCTACTGTAAAATACAAAGATTAACAAAACAAGAAAATAAAATTCTGCCAAATAAGAAAGGTAATTTAAGAATACTTAGGTTCACAACATTAAGGAGTCATGTAAAGAGATCACTGTCCAGCAGTATATGCAAGCCATTTCTATGCTTAAGTGGTTTTTTTAATTATTATAAGCCTAAGACTATAGATGCACTATACTATACTATGGCACATAATTTATCTAAAGTTTATTCATCCTTTGAACCCATATTTTTCTAAATTGTTTTCTATTTTTTGGTTAAGGAAATTAATCTGATTTTGCTTGCTTATTATTTAAACTTAAATTAAGTATTTTTCTTCTATTAATCATGCATATATACAACATAATACTAATATTTAAAAAATGATTTGGCATTAAGAAAAATGTTCTAAGTCAAACCACATCTAAAAGAAATACTAGTTGTTTTTTATTTTTATTTTTTATTTTTATTTTTTTAGTTGTTTTTTAGTTTATAGATTCAAAACCATATTCTTCCCAGAAAATGAACACGTGCCTGAGGCATAAAGATCATATTCAAATTTATGTTTAAAAAATTATTGCTAATTTTTTACACTTTACAATGTATTTATTCTTGAGTTGTTCAATAATTTTAATTCAAATAAATTACCCTGCATTACTATTCTTTTTAAGATCCTTTTTAAAGGTCACTTATGAATACCTAAAGACAACACCTACCTTAAAGCAAAAATTTCCCTTCTAATATCAGGAAATACTTGTTTCCCCAACCACCTCTGAGAATAAAATAAGAAGTGAAATCATCTAAGTGATTTCCTGTCTCTTCTTTTGAAATCAAAGTACAATGACATATAAAAAAGGTTAAGGCTGGGTGCTGTTATGCACTGAAAAATTCCCTAACACAACACTGTAAAGCAACCATATTCCAAAAAAAATTAATTTTAAAAAACAGAAAGAAAAATTCCCTAGATGCCTAAATCCACTGTATCTATATGGGCAAGAAAAGATTTTTCCCAAGCCATCAGTCTGAACAATCACCAAAAAAAGAGAGAGAACATACTGATCAATTCCAGTAGCAACAAATAATCAAGCTGCTATGCCAAAGTGAAAATATGAGAAAGATCTACTGAATAAAACTAGTAGCAACCTAAAAAATAAGTGCTGATTAATAAAACCATCTCAGCTATCTCCCAGAAATACTAAAATAACTACTCACAGTCTCATATCACAGCATGTAACAGGAGTCTGCTCTAAAACAGGAGTTTTCAAATCAGGTGTGATCTTCTCTTTGGGAGATATATGGCAATGTCTGAACATTATCTTTGGTTGTCATGATCTGGGGGTTATACCACTAATGGTATCTAGGAAGCAGAGGTCATGGATACTGCTAAACATCCTACAATACTCAGGACAGGCCCTCAAAATAAGAAATATCTGACTCAAAAAATGTCATTTGTGCCAAGGTTGAGAATCCTGCACAAAAATGAGACCAGAGTATAATGTATGTTAAATAAGCGTTGGGAGAAATCAAGTACTATTACAAAAAAAAAATCACATGATAGAGAGGGAAAACTCAAAGGTTAGGAGTTATATTTATTCATAAGTTCTTGACTAAAAACATTCTGGCCAATTAAAGTTGTCTCTAGGTGCTAACAGAAGGAGAAAGCATCCCACCAAAGGCTGAGCTTCTCAGCAATTTCCACCTTGAGACAAATATCAGATTACAGCCAGTATTCAATGAGCACCAACCATTTGAAAACATTATCTATAGTGTTTTATGTATGTTCACTTGGTAATTATAAATACTCTATTTTGTATGTGTTTCAATTACCTCTATTTTGGAAAGGAAAGGGAACTTGCCTCTGGTCACATGGCTAGTGGGTAGCAGAGCTAGGATTTAATGCAAGCAGTCTGGGCCTACAGTTTCAGTCTTATCCAATACACCAATAATGCTTCATATGCTGGAAATGGGAAAGTCTGAGGACAGAGCAACAGAAAAGGAAGAAACTTCACCAAGAACTCAGGGTCTTGAGTACTAAGCAGAAGCCATCAATTGCTGAGTGTTGGGCAGGGAAGCTGAGGAAGACAAAGCCAATATAACAAACTACAGGAACTGATAAAAGAAATCTTTGAAAAACATCATATTTAACAGTGAAATTCTGAATGCTTTCCTACTAAGACCATGAACAAGGCAGGGATATCTGATCTCACTTCTATTCAACTTTGTACTGATGATTCTAGCCCATACAATCAAGACAGAGATGCAAAAAGCTCCAAAATCACTGGAGATGGTAACCACAGGCATGAAATTAAAAGACATTTGCTCCTTGGAAGGAAAACTATGACAAACCTAGACACTGTACAGAAAAGCAGAGACACCTCTTTGCCAAAAGAAGTCCTTTGCCAAAAGGACTATGGTCTTTCCAGTAGTCATGTACAGATGTGACAGTTGGACCATAAAGAAGGCTGAGCACTGAAGAATTGATACTTGCAAATTGTGGTGCTAGAGAAGACTCTTTAAAGAGTCCCCTAGACAACAAGGAAGTAAAACCAGTCAATTCTAAAGGAATAAACCCTTAATATTCACTGGAAGGGCTGTTGCCGAAGCTCAAGTTCCAATACTTTGGCCACCTGATGTGAAGAACTGACTCACTGGAAAAGACTTTGACGCTGGGAAAAACTGAAGGCAAAAGGAGAAGGGAGTGGCACAGGACGAGATGGTTAGATAACATCACCAACTCAGCGGACATGAACTTGGGCAAATTCCAGGAGACAGTAGAGAACAGAGAAGCCTGGCATGCTACAGTCCACGTGGTTGTGATGAGTCAGACACAACTTGGTGACTGAACAGCAATAACAACACATGCAAAGACTCAACTGAACCCAAATGTTCTTGGTACTTTATCTGTAAGAATAAAAAACTGGGGGGAAAAAAGACTATCAACAGCTTAACAGATAAATAGAATTGGTAACTACATGCACATAACGAAGTACTATTAGGCAATAAAATGAAATTATCTATACTACATAATGGTCAAAAGACCAATCCAAGAAAAACATATAACAATCCTAAACATATATGCACCCAACAAGGAAGCACCTCAATATACAAGGCAAATGTGAATGGATACATAAGGAGAAGTTGACAAAAACACAACAAGGGGAAATTTAACACCCCACTTACATCAATGGATGGAAACTCAATAAGGAAACATAGATTTTAGATGACACATTAGACCAGATAGACTTAATTCACACTTACAGAGCATTCCATCCAAGAGCAGCAGAATATACTTAAGTTCACATGGAACATTCTCCAGGATAGATCACACAACTGGCCACAAAGCAAGCCTTGGTTAATTTAAGAAAACTGAAGTCTTATCAAGCACCTTTTCCAACGATAATGCTATGAGGCTAGAAATAACTACACATACACAGAAACAAAACAAAAAAACCCTACAAACATGTGGAGGCTAAATAATATGCTAAGAAACAACCAATGGATCACTGAAGAAATAAAATAGGAAATTTAAAAAATATACCTGGAGACAAATGAAAACAAAAATATGATGATCCAAAACCTATGGGACACAGCAAAAGCAGTTCTAAAAGGGTAGTTTCTAGTGATTCAAGCTTACCACAGGAAAAAAGAATAACATCAAATGAACAACCTAACATCTACAGCAACTAGAGAAAGAAGAATAAACAAAACTTAAAGTTAGTAGAAGGAAATAAATAATAAAGATCAGAGCAGAAATAAATGATAGACTAAAAAATGAAAAGAAAAGACAAAAAAGCTGACTCTGAAAAGATAAATAAAATTGAGAAAACTTTATTTAGCCAGAATCATACAGAAAAAAAGGGACAGGGCTCAAATCAGTAAAATTACAATTTAAAAATGGAGAATTTGTAACAAATACCACAGAAATACAATGACTCAAAAGAGACTATAATGAGAAACTAAACAGTAATAACATGGGACAACCTAGAAGAAATGGACAAATTCTTAGAAAGGTACTATCTGCAAAGAATGAACCAGGAAGAAATATAAAATATGAACAGACCAACTGCCAGTACTGAAATTGAATTAGCAATTTTAAAACTCTCAATATACAAAAGTCCAAGACCAGACAGCTGCACAGGTGAATTCCAGCAAACGTTTAGAGAGAAGATTAACACCTATCCCTCTGAAACTATCATTAAAAAAAAAAAAAAAAACCTGCAGAAGAAGGAACACTTTTGAACTCATTCTATGAGGACACGATCATCCTGATACTGAAACCAAAGAAGTCACACACACACATACATACATACAATCACAGACCAATACGACTGATGAACATATATGAAAAGTTCCTCAATTACCAAGCCAAATCCAATAATACATTAAAAGAATCATACACCATGACTAAGTGGGGTTTATTCCAGGGATCAGTTCAGTTCTGTTCAGTTGTTCAGTCGTGTCCGACTCTTTGNGCAGCTCATAGAGTCACAAAAGTTGGACAAGATTTATCAACTGAACAACAGCAACCTGCCTTAGATACACATAGCCAAATATACATAGAGAGGTATTAAAAAGTCTCACTTATCTGAGAACCAGAGTTTATTTAGAATTTGGAAAAGCTGTATCTAAGTCTACAAATCTCCATTTAAAACAGTGAAATAAAACTGGAACACCTTAGTAACTAAACTCTAGGATCAGACTCAATAAGAGGCACAAAGAAAAGCTCCATCCAGGAAAAAGTTCCAAGGTGCCAGCATCTTAATTATGAAAGAATTTAAAAGGCAAGGCCAATGCAGACTCACACTGATCTGAACAAGATAGCATTAAACAATGCAGCTAATCCACTTTTTGACAGAAATAAATGCCTAAAGAGAGTACCCACTCCACTCATACAAAAGACTGCCAAGAAGGCGGTGCTCTGTCCTGAGAGGAAAAGATTTGAACGGGAGGGGTGTCAGCTTTAAAACAGTTCCTAAAATAGTTGCTTAAAAGGATAAAGAATAAGAGAACTTACAAAGGCTTTGAGTCATGCTTGGTTCCAGGAAAAGGATACTCTGGCTCTATGTGAAAGCAAAACCCAGCCATTGTAAAACACAGATACCCAGATTTTGTCAGCAAAATGAAGAGTACTGTCCATTATTTCCCACAAAGGCAGCGGAGCCTTTAACTTGGGAGTCCTGTTTTTTCCTGACAGGTAGATACTCTGCAAAAGCAACAAAGTAAACTAAATATGAAACTCTTCTAAATTTCAACCCTATAGTCAAAATGTCAAATTCACAAATGCATCAAAGGTCACAGAGGAACAAACTTCCTGTTTTGTTACTTAAACTCATTACCTTCCTCCTGAGCTAACCAATACAGAATTTCCTCCTTGTTTTGAGGCTGACAAAATGAGCAGGGTATACTTCCAACATACTAGGAACAACAGACAGTTATCCTGGATCAAGGAATAAAATTTGGTATCATTTTCTAAAACCCAGTTGCACATAATCCATGTCTTTTATTTCTTCATATGATGAAAACTAAAAGTTTTATTAACAAATTTTTAAAACTATCAGGTTGTTTTAAAAAAGACTGAAACAAAATTCAATGCTTTAAAAACACATCAAAAATCCATATCTTTAATTACTAGAACTGTGTTCCTTGGCCCAAAAACCTTATAGTCTAGGAAAGATGAGGACAAAGTAAACAATGATTACCACATTGTAAACATTTACATCTTTCCCATCTCTTTCTAAAATGTGCTTAAAGTTGCTCACCACAAAAAATATTTAACTATTTACAAAAAAAACTGTAGTTTAATAAAGAAATGTGTAAGTTCAACAATAAGCTACTAAGAAGAATAAAACTGAATGGAGCAATTAGTCTTCAGGGGTTGATGATTGTGAAATGTGCTACAAGTATCATAATTTGTAACTAATAGGAGTAAAAGTTTGTGTACAATTTATACACACAATATATGTTGTACTGCTAATCCTAGCCTCTAACCAACATTCTACCAATGAGAGAAAAAGGAAGAATTACAACTATTCCTCAGAGATACACTAATGATGGATCCATGCTGCATTTGTGAAAATCATCTTTCATGTGATCTATTTCTACCTCATTGACTAAAGCATCTACTTCTGCTTCATTGACTACACTAGAGCCTTTGACTGTGTGGATCACAAACTGTGGAAAATTCTTAAAGAGATGGGAATACCAGAACAATTTACCCGCCTCCTGAGAATTCTGTATGCAGGCCAAGAAGCAACAGTTAGAACCAGACATGAAACAACGGACTGGTTCCAAATTGGGAAAGGAGTACGTCAAAGCTTGTCACCCTGCTTATTTAACTTCTATGCAGAGTATATCATGAGAAACGCTGGGCTGGATGAAGCACAAACTGGAATCAAGATTGCTGGGAGAAATATCAATAACCTCAGATATGCAGATGACACCATCCTTACGGCAGAAAGCAAAGGAGAACTCAAGAGCCTCTTGATGAAAGAGAAAAAGGAGAGTGACAAAGCTGACTTAAAAGTCAACATTCAAAAAAACAAAGGTAGTGGCATCTGGTCCCATCACTTCATGGAAAATAGACAGGGAAACAATGGAAACAGTGAAAGACTTTATTCGGGGGGGGCTCCAAAATCACTGTAGACGGTGACTGCAGCCATGAAATTAAAAGACACTTGGCTCCTTGGAAGAAAAGCCATGACAAACCTAGACAGCATATTAAAAAGCAGAGACATTACTTTGCCAAAAAAGGTCTGTAAAGTCAACGCTATGGTTTTTCCAGTAGTCATGTACGGACGTGAGAGTTGGATCATAAAGAAAGCTGAGTAGGAAGAACTGATGCTTTTGAATTGTGGTGTTGGAAAAGACTCTTGAAAGAGTCCCTTGAACTCCAAAGCAATCAAACCAGTCAATCCTAAAGGAAATCAGTCCTGAATATTCATTTGGAAGGACTGACGCTGAAACTGAAGCTCCAATAGTTTGGCTATCTAATATGAAGAACTGACTCATTTGAAAAGACCCTGATGCTGGGAAAGACTGAAGGCAGGAGGAGAAGCAGATGACAGAGGATAAGATGGTTGGATGGCATCACTGACTCAATGGACATGGGTATGAGCAAGCCCTGGGAGTTGGCGATGGACAGGGAAGCCTGGCGTGCTGCAGTCCATGGGGTTGCAAAGAGTCTGACATGACTGAGTGACTGAACTGAACTTATCCTTTATGTACATTGTATGGCTTTATTTAGTCCTCATCCTATTAAAATATGTCTGTCTCTCTTACCACTCTAATAAAAAGTATTCTTATTAAACTATATGGACTCAAATTACTTAACTGATTTTGATCCCTTTTTTAGTCAATATTCATTCTGCGTGTTTCTCTGGTTTTAAAAACTGAGGACCATTCTCTTCTTGAAACTCTCCCATCTTATCTTCAGAATTAGACTTTAAGTAGGCTGAAGGAAGATAAGAGTTTATAAATGTGAGAGAAGAAAACATATATCGAAAGCCCAATATGTGTCA
Source organism: Neotragus moschatus (assembly GCA_006410615.1). Taxonomy (NCBI): domain Eukaryota; kingdom Metazoa; phylum Chordata; class Mammalia; order Artiodactyla; family Bovidae; genus Neotragus; species Neotragus moschatus. Next base: position 2,130,537 of record SJYA01001198.1, read on the forward strand.
TACTGTGCTAAATGATTTGCATGCATTATACACTAAATTTTTCTAAAATTATAAACTACTTGTTAATTGCCATTTTACCAATGAGAAAGCTGAAATACAGAGAAGTTGTGAAACATCCAACACCTCACAGCTAGTGAGTGACTGGACTGGAATTTAAACATGGCTAAATCCAGCTGCAAAATCTAAACTGCTTCTACTAAACCATGACAAGTTTAATTTAGACATTTCTAGAAGAAAATGAAGAATAATAATCTTGTGATTTTGGAGTAAAAAAGACTTTTCAAAGCAAGGTGAAGACTGTAAAGAAAAACAATGACAAATTAAACATCATAAAAAATTTTCAATGTCCATAAGACAAAGAGTAAATTCATAAACTCAAGAGGAAAGTGGAGCAAAAGGTCTCTAATATTTTTTATGGGCAATAAGGTAATGTTTCCAAAATACAAACAGCTTTTATAAATCGATAAGAAAAAAATGTGAACCTCTCAAAGGAAAAATTAGGGTTAAAGGTCATGATCATGCAAATCACCAAAGAAGAACTACAATGACCAAAAAAGTGAAAAAAATAACTCCACTAATCATCAGTTGAAGACTTTTTTAATCATGTGACTTTATTATCAAAATGGCAATAATCTTTGAATAATTTTTGAATATCAAAGTGTGGGGAAATAGACACAACTGGTAGGAGTATAAAAGTGCAACCCGATATCAAAATTTTGAATGTGAAATCATCTTAATCCAGCAAGTCCACTTTTAGAAATTTACCCTTTAAAACAGTAGACAAAGGTGTTTGTTGATAACTGCAGAAAATAAGGAAATCAATTAACTGCCAATCAATAGGGGACTGAATTATACAGCACATCAATAAAACTGACTACAATCTAGTCATTAAAAAGCATAACCAACACAATATAGTAAAGCAATTATCTTTCAATTAAAACTAAATTTAGAAAAACTTTTTTACATAAAAAAGAAACAAACAAACATGATACATGGAAATATAAAATGATGCAGCTGCTGTGGAAAAGTCTGTCAGTTCCTCAAAAAGTTAAACCCAGAAATACAGATGATCGAGTAATTCCACTCCTAGGGATATACTCAAGGAAAGAAAATTTATGTCCAAAAAAAAACCTTTACATGAGTATTTCTAGGAGAATTATTTATAACAGCCAAAGAACTGGCACCAACCCAAATAGTTATCAGCTGCAAACAGGTAAAATATTGTCTATCCAACTCTTTGTGACCACATGGACTGTGGCACGTCAGGCTCCTCTGTCCACGGAATTCTCCAGGCAAGAAAACTGGAGTGGCTAGCCATTCCCTTCTCCAGGAGATCTTCCTGACCCAAGGATCAAACTCCTGAATTCCAGGTAGATTCATTACCATCTGAGCTACCAAGGAAGCCCATATCCATACAATGGCACAAAAAGGAATGAAGTCGTGTTTCTTGGTTAAACATGGCATAATCTCGAAAACACTATGCTAAGTTAAAAAAGCCAGACACAAAAGGTCAAACATTATATGATTCCATTTACATTAAATGCCTTGAATAGATAAATTTACAGAGACAGAAACCACATTGGTAGTTGCCAGCAAATTAATGAATGGGAAAATCTGAACAGCTAATAGGTATGAGATTCCTTTGAGGGTGATGCAAGTGTTCTGAAATTAATAGTGGTGGTTCACAACACAGTGAAAACACTAAAACCACCAAAGTGTACACTTGAAAATGGTGAATTTCGTGTTGTCATATGTATCTCAATTTTTTAAGCTATAAATTTTAAATGCATATCTGATAGAAAAATTGTCAATAATATTCTGTTAAATCAAAAAGCAAGTTTTAATAACAGTATCAGTTAGTTCAGTTGCTCAGTCGTCTCCAACTCTTTGCGACCCCATGAACTGCAGCACGCCAGGCCTCCTTGTCCATCACCAACTGCCGAATCCACCCAAACTCATGTCCACTGAGTCAGTGATGCCATCCAACCATCTCATCCTTCTGTCGTCCCCTTCTCCTCCTGCCCTCAATCTTTCCCATCAGAGTCTTTTCAAATGAGTCAGCTCTTCACATGAGGTGGCCAAAGTATTGGAGTTTCAGTCTCAGCATCAGTCCTTCCAATGAACACCCAGGACTGGATCTCCTTTAGGATGGACTGGTTGGATCTCCTTGAAGTCCAAGGGACTCTCAAGAGTCTTCTCCAACACCACAGCTCAAAAGCATCAATTCTTCGGTGCTCAGCTTTCCTTATAGTCCAACTCTCACATCCATACATGACCACTGAAAAGAAAAACCATAGCCTTGACCAGACAGACCTTCGACCTGACAAAGTAATGTCTCTGGTTTTTAATATGCTGTCTAGGTTGGTTATAATTTTCCTTCCAAGGAGTAAGCGTCTTTTAATTTATTATCAAAGTGAAAAAGGAGAGTGAAAAAGCTGGCTTAAATCTCAAACATTCAAAAACGAAGATCATGCCATCCAGTACCATCACTTCATGGCAAATAGATGGGGAAGCAATGGAAACGTGACTGACTTTATTTTGGGGGGCTCCAAAATCACTGCAAATGGTGATTGCAACATGAAATTAAAAGACACTTGCTCCTTGGACAAAAAAGCTATGAAGAAACTAGACAGCATATTAAGAAGCAGAGACATTACTTTGCCAACAAAGGTCTCTATAGTCAAAGCAATGGTTTTTCCAGTAGTCATGTATGGATATGATAGTTGGATCATAATGCTTTTGAACTGTGATGTTGGAGAAGACTCTTGATAGTCCCTTGGACTGCAAGGAGATCAAACCAGTCAATCCTAAAGGAAATTAAACCTAAATTTTCATTGGAAGGTTTAATGCTGAAGCTGAACCTCCAATAGTTGGGCCACCTGATGTGAAGAACTGATTCATTAGAAAAGATTCTGATGCTGGGAAACACTGAAGGCAGGAAGAGAAGGGGATGACATCAACGACTCAATGGACATGAGATTGAGCAAGCTCCGGGAGATGGTGAAGGACAGAGAAGCCTGGCGTGTGCAGTCCAGGGGGTTGCAAAGAGTCGGACACGACTGAGTGACTCAACAACAAGAAATTTTATTATGTTAATATGGTTATATAAGGTCATATTACCCAGAAATAGATAATAGATATCTATTCCTATACATATTATACTACTAACAGTCTTGATTTCCATGAGACAGGATAACCAGAAAATTATGGTCTTTAGCATCTTTTTTTTTTTTTTCACACAAAGAGCACATATTTGCAAAAGTAAACGTGAAAAAATATTACCATCTGCAAAGAAAAAGAATAAAGTGACAAAAATACACATAGCAAATTAAAACCAGGAGACAATACAGCAAAGATTATTAACCTGGGATCCAGAAAGCTCAGAGAATGTAAATTTGTAAAAGAAAAAAAATTTTATCCCTAGGTTCACTAACCTCTAATTAAGGTTTAGTACCTCTTTCAGCCAGACCTAGACAATCTTCCATAGCAATATTAGCAGCATCTGTGATTTTTATCACTAATCCAAGTTGTATTTTCATATCACATTAGTTGTTACATATACCTCAAAATATCATCTACATATATATCACTACTTTAAAATTATGGTAGTTATCAGACTCACTGCTAGATCTTGTTTTTTAATTGCATTGATAAAGGGGCACATATATTAATATATCACATATTTATTTTTATGTATTTCAATATAACACATTCCTTTTTCATCTTATTTCATTCAGTTAAAAATCATTATTCTAAAAAGGCTCTACAGTCTTCTCCAGACTGCCAGAGAGTCCATACAACCAAACATCCGCTCATATCCAAGTGCAACACATTAGACAGAGGAAGGGAAAACCAATCATAGAGTATTCTAATTATTCAGGCATAAAGTAAACAGGGCCTAAATTCAGACAAAAATAAATTCCAATTTTAATCAGTTTGTCTAATACAAAATTCAAAGTTTTCTTCCCCAAATCATATCCTCTTCCAGATTTTTCAGCTGCCTCTGATTTCTTCCTTCATTTTCTATCACTGATGTCACTTAAAAGCTTTCTTTTCTATCCCAGTTGACACAGATCTCTCTCCTGATGTATCACTTCATATTTTAATTCTTTAAAAAACAGCCTCCCTTCTCTCATTCTGATCTCAACTGATTCTGCATACCTCAACCAGATTAATCTTCTTAAATAATTATTTTCAAACTGCCCCAATCTCTCCAAATCACTCAATGCTCCCAATGTCTTTAATAGTATTGATAATGACATGATTCTGGAGCCATATCTGTAATAACTATTAATAGTTATTAATCAAAACAATTCTATAGTCATGTTCTATATCATTCAAACAATATCATGATATAAAATTCACGTATTAATAAGAGAAATCTAATTTACAGATGTAAAAAGCCACCCGGTGCTCTACAGTTAAACCCAGGAGAAAATTGAAATTCCTCATTCAAACCTCTCCATAATAATCATACTCCAGTTTGCCTTATCACCTTCCTTGTTCACACTGAAATTCCAGAATTTAACCAGATATTAACGCAATGTCCCTTTCCTCCTCGAATCTGGATGCATGACTTTCTGCTACTACATATTTGCAGATATAACTTCTATGATTTGCAACGACATTTGATTCATTCATTCAACAAACAGTTACTAGGCCCCTAAAATATACTAAACACTTAGTACATAGTAGGGGCTAAGCTCCTACTTTGTAACAAATACTTAAATCTCAGTCTAGGAGACTCCTCTTGGCTTCCCAGGTGGCACCAGGGGTAAAGAATCTGCCTGTGGATGAGACACTGGTTCGATCCCTGGGTTGGGAAGATCTCCTGGAGGAAAGAATGACAACTCACTCCAGTATTCTTGTCTGGAGAATGCTATGGACAAAGGAGCCTGGTGGGCTACAGTCCATAGGGCTGCAAAGAGTCGGATATGACTGAAGTGACTTAGCACACAGACTTCCTTGGTGGTCCACTGGCTAAGACTCCATGTTCATAATGCTGGAGCCCAGGGTTCAACCCCTGGTCAGGGAACTAGATCCCAAATGCCGCAGTTAAAGATCTTGCATGCCACAACTAAGACCTGGTGCAGTCAAATAAATATTCTTTAAAAACTGTCTAATGAGAAAGCAGAGACATAAATCAGATAAATACAAGACAGTGTGGTAAATGTCACAAAAGAGGGATGCACAGATGCTAGGGGAGCACAGAAAAAGAGCATAAGGCAAAGCCTAGAAGGGGGAGGCAAGGTTTCCTGGAGTTGGAGCATCTAACATGAATCATTAAAGTCTGTGAGGTCATAAAGTATAAGGTATTGTAAGCACATATAAAACACAAGCCAGACTCTATAAAAGTCACTCATTTTGGCTAGGCTTGAGAATATGTTTGAAGAGAGAGGAGTAATAAATGATAAAACTGGAAAGGTACAAGGGGACAAAATCATAATGAGCCTCACATATAATGCTATGAAAGCTCCATTTTATTCCAAAAGCAGTAAGTAGCAGCAGGATATGCTGGAAAGCAGATAAGTTGAGGAATTCCCATGACCTAAATCTGAATTCGACCTCTTGTGTCATTTATTTGCTATGTGACTTTCACCAAATTTACCTCTCTAAGCTTCAGTTTCTTCAAATACAAAATAAGAAATGATAATATCAATTTTGCTAAGATTCTGACAAGAAGTTAATTCATGTAAATCTCCTAGCACAGGAGTCAATAAACTACAGCTTGGCCTGCCAGCAATGAATGGTTTTACATTTTTAAAGGATTATTTACTTAACAAAAAAAGAAAGAAAGAAAGAAACCAAAGAAGAATACAGAACAGAGATCTTGCGACCCACAGAGCCAAAATGTTTACCTTATGGCCCTTCACATACGAATTTTGCCAACTCCTACCCTTAGCACAAAATAGGCAACCAAAAAATAGTAACATTATTAAGAATTTTAAATACTGAATAAATCTTTAAAGGATTTCTCTGGTGATAACACATACAAAGAAACAGAAGTTAAAACAGCAATAATGGATGTTGGGAAACGAGCAAGAATACTGCAGTAATTCATTAACTTTTCCTTTCCTTCCTTCTAACTATACAGGTAAGATCAACTTCTACCTCCTGTCTGTATCCCTGTAGGCTACACACCCATATGTACTCTGGTATACGATACAGCACTTAATGTTCTTTGTTACTTAGCATACTTGCCTTCACTAACTTACTACTTTTCAGGCTTACATCCACTTTAAGTGAAAATAGTGTTAAGAGTAAATATTTTGGAGTCAAAGAGACCTTGTTTCAAATACTTGTTTTTCAATGTTTAAGGTTTGTTATTTAACTTGTGTGGCTCCTAACAACAAGAAACAGTCATAGCTATCACATAGAGTTTTCTAGTTTTGCTTTGTTTTTTTTACTTCGGATGTGCCACACTGTTCTAAGCACTTTATTTCATTTAACCCTCACAACAACCCTGTAAGATAAGGACTATCAATTAACTATCTCCCTATTACGGATGAGGAAACTAAAGCAGGGAGAAGTTGAATGAGTTTCCCAAGAACTAGAAAAGTGAAGGATCGAAGGCTCACATTCTTAAGCAGCAAGAGAATGAGAATCATACTGTGTAATCCACAGGATTTTTATGAATACTAATTTAGACTACATATTTAAAAGTGAAGGGGATGGCTTTCACAGTCCTTAGTAATCACTAGTCCAATAAACACAAGTTCCACTTTCTAGTATGAAAGACTATATTCTGAACGTATTGCCCAGAATCCCGAATATAATAGTACATAGCCAGTAGAAGCTTAATAAATATTTATTAATAGGTTAGATATACTTTGGTGATTCACATTCTTGTTATTTCAAGGTTATCATTCTGTACATAATCGCAACATATTATTTCATAAATACGTATGTCAATTTTGCAGGAGACTGCACATACATAGGAATGTATAGCACAACATATACTGTCAGGTTTTTTTGGTTTTACTTAAATATAAACATTATCATCAGAAAGCAACGGATATATATGTAAAGATCCCAACAAAGTTTTTGTACAGAAAGAAATTAAGTTTGGTGTATCCTAAATTTACTCTATTCTCGTAGCAGTAGTTGTTACTGGTATTATATAACTGATCTATTTTATTCACTTAGGGAATCTAAGTAATTTAGGAAAAGAAAAATAAAAAGATTCTAAACTTTGAAAGATTACAGAGAGAGATTCAAGATGAATATTAAGAAAGATAAAGTGCTGTAACTTCTATTTTGTATCACCAATCTGGGTCACCAATTTCTACTGTTAATAAATGAAAACAATCTAAAAGCCCCAATTACCAAATGTCCATTTAGTATTGAGCCTTATACCAAAGTGAACTACTTATTCTTCAAAAAATTAGAAATAAAATTTTACTTGTAGAGAGATTTTGTGACTAAAAAATTAATGAAAAGTAATAATCCTGCTACAAAAGAGAATACAAGACAAAAATTCTGTTACTACTTATCAGTTTTTGCCTTGTAAACTGAAGGACTCCTAGCTAGACCCAAAGTCACTTGATTTCTGAGGCTTACAACATGAAGGACAGAAATTAAAAAAAAAAAAAATTATTTAATCAGATTGTAGCTGCATGGAAACAATTACAATTTCAAAAAGTAAATGAAGAATAATCACCACATCAAGTGAAATATAACCTTACCTTGGAGCATAAAATTTCCTTTAAAAATCTATTAAATTTCATAGAAAACTATGCAAAATACTTACAGAAGCAAAACAATTGATTCCGAAATGTTTTGGGAAAAAAGTCAGGTGACAGCCAGGTTCAAAGTAAACATGGAATTCTTAATTAAACATACGCTTGATATCACAAAGGTTTGTTCCCTTTTCTCCAATTGTTTTGTTATTTTTCAGTCACTAAGTCATGTCCAACTCTTTGCAACCCCATGGACTGCAGCACACCAGGCTTCCCTGTCCTTCACCATCTCTCAGGGTTTTCGCAAACTCATGTCATTTGAGTCGGTGATGCCATCCAACCATCTCATCCTCTGTCGCCCCCTTCTCCTGCTCTCAATCTTTTCCAGCATCAGGGTCTTTTCCAACGAGTCAGCTCTTCGCATCAGGTAGCCAAAGTATTGGAGCTTCGTCAGTCCTTCCAATGAATACTCAAGGTTCTATGTTTAGTAATTCATTTATGATTTAGTTTCTCCCTCCTTCCTGTGTCCCCCTCCAATCTAGCCATCAAACTAATTTTAAAAATTCTGCACACTGTTTTTAATAAATGTTTTCAAAAGAAGCAATATTCTCCACTGATTCAAGAAATATGAATTATTCAAAAAATCTTCACTAAAGGATTAAAGATCCTCCAAATGTGTATACGGATTAATAGGAAGACAATTAAAGAGCATGAAGGGGATAGGGAAGAGAAAAAAGAAGGGAGAGGGAAAAAGAAGGGAGAAAAGCTTAGCCCCTCCTTCCCAAACAAGTTAAGCATCATTATCTGCCACTTACTATCAGTCTTAGCATCTTCATTTTTTTTTCACTTATTTCATATTTCCCTCAAAACTCAACCTCTACACCCCTTCATGATAAAAACACTCAACAAACGAAAACAGAAGGAAACTTCCTCGATCTGATAAACAGCATCTATGAAAACCCCATAGCCAGTATCATAGTTAATAGTGGAAGAAAGAATGCTTTCCTCCCAAGACCAGAAACAAGACAAGAGTATCTGCTCTTGACACTTCTTTTCAACAAAGGACTGAAGGGTTTAGCCAGGGCAGTTAAGCAAGAAAACAAAATAAAACGCATCCAGACTAGAAAAGAAGTGAAACCTATTTACAGGTGACATGACCCTTGGTATACAGAAAACCAGAGGGACTCCATTTTAAAAACAACTATTAGAACTAATAATCAAGTTCAGCAAGGCTGCAAAATACAAGATCAACACACAATAGTCAATTGTATTTTTATATATTTGCAGCGAGCAGCCCAAAAATGAAATAAAGAATTCATTTTCCAACAGCATCTAAAAGAATAACATATTTAGGAATAATAGCAAATGAAGCAACTGACAAACAACTAATCTCAAAAATATACAAGCAACTTATGCAGCTCAATTCCAGAAAAATAAACGACCCAATCAAAAAATGGGCCAAAGAACTAAATAGACATTTCTCCAAAGAAGACATACGGATGGCTAACAAACACATGAAAAGNAAAAAAAAAAGAATTCATTTTACAACAGCATCTAAAAGAATAAAATATTTAGAAATAATACAACAAATGAAGCTTAAAACTTATACTCTGAAAACTACAAAATACTGTCAAAACAAATTAAAGATCTAAATAAATGAAATGATTTTTCATAAAGCATTTTCATAAACAGGAAGACTTATTTAAAATTGTCAAGATGGCAATGCTCCCAAATCGAGCTACAGACTTACACAATTCCTATCAAAATGCCAGCTGACTTCTTTGCAGAAATTGATAAGCTAATCCTAAAATTTATATGGAAATACAAGTAGATCAGTGTTTAACCAGAATTAAGAACACAGGGAAATGAAAGATAACTCAAAGAATACAGGATTTATATTTCAGGTGACTACAACATTCTATAAATTTTGAGATGGCTGCACAAATGTGAATATACTAAACACTACTGAGTTATATATATTTAAATGGGCTACTTCTATAAGTGAATTATATCTCAAAAAAAGCTGTTAACCAAAAAAATCCTCAACTTTGAATAGTCCCTGGCCCACCCATCAATCTATTTTGTTACTCTCTCTCAGAATGCCTATAAACAGTTTATATTGTAGTAACTCCTACTTATTCACTTATTGTATTGAAATAACTAAATTATATGCCTTACTTCACTTATTCATAAGCTATAAGCTTCACAACAGTCTCTTCTATTTCTTTCTTTTTAGAACCAAGTACAATAATGGGTGGGCTTCCTTGGTGGCTCAGTGGTAAAGAACCTGCCTGCCAATGCAGGAAACGTGGGTTCGATCCCTGGGTAAAGAAGATCCCCCTGGTAACTCGCATCAGTACTCTTGCCTAGGAAATCCTGTGGACAGTGGAGTCTGGCAGGCTACAGGCCATGGGATTGCAAAAGAGTCAGATACAACTTAGTGACTAAACAACAACACGATAATGGGTAAAGGCCCTTGAATAGGGTTTCTAATTGCAAAACATCAGAAATTACTTAGCATATAGAAGTTAGTCAGACTTACTCTAAAATCTTCCTTTTGGGGAATACAGAAATACATAAAACTCCCCAGATTCCTAATCAAATTCTTCAGAATAAAGAGTGTACCTGGAGCAAGTTTTCACATTAGAACAATCCTAGAAGGCAATGGCACCCCACTCCAATACCGTTGCCTGGAAAATCCCACGGATGGAGGAGCCTAGAAGGCTGCAGTCCATGGGGTCGCACAGAGTCAGACACAACTGAAGTGACTTAGCTTAGCTTAGCTTAGACAATAAAAGAATAAACTGCAATTCAATTAAAATTAAAGTTGTCCAGAAATAAAGTTAATTTAAAGATTCAGTATTAGTGCAGGTGGTCAAAGAAAGTTGTAGTATTTTCATCATGAAACATGAGCACAAGTTAATAATTAAGTCTTTGTTTACTTGATTTTATTGCTCTTTCTGGGTTAAGGCTCACAAAATATTAATTACAATGACTTTAGAATTACAAAAACAGCAACAGAAAACACTAAAAAACAGTAAGGTCCATCTAAATGATATTTCTTTAAAGTAATAATGAAAATAATGCTCTATCCCAACAGAAAAAGAAAATTCAAAGAATATGTTTCCCACGAAACTATACTTCAGAAACTGAAATTCAAAGTTAACAGCTTTCAAAGTACAAAGAGAAATAACTCAAACAGCCAGAACCCAGTAGACCACAACGGCAATCAACAACTGGAGAGTACAGGAGAGACCCACTGAAGGTTATAAAATCTAATTGTAATGTTCTTTGTAAAATCTGTATCTTTAAATAGCTCCTGACATTTACTTGTCATTCAAACCCACCTCAGAAGAGGTCCTTTCCTCCTTCTCCTTCTGTGGCTCTTACCCCTTCCCTTCTCTTCCCACTGCTCCCCAAACTCTTCACACAACTTTACTTTTTGAAGAAGGAAAGCAATTTTAAGTATTATAATTCACCTTTTAGACATAATTTCACAAATACATGCTGCCACCTGAAATAACTTCATGAAATGCCCCAAGCTGTTCACCACCCAGGGACTACAATCTCATCCCCCTTGCATTCAAATAAGGCTCTGTGACAAATTACTACCAANTCTTCACACAACTTTACTTTTTGAAGAAGGAAAGCAATTTTAAGTATTATAATTCACCTTTTAGACATAATTTCACAAATACATGCTGCCACCTGAAATAACTTCATGAAATGCCCCAAGCTGTTCACCACCCAGGGACTACAATCTCATCCCCCTTGCATTCAAATAAGGCTCTGTGACAAATTACTACCAATGAAATGTGGGCAGATGTTTGTCTTTGGGGGTTCTTAAATGTCCTGTAGGTTACAGGCAGGGCTCCAAGGCTCCAGGGAACAGTGGAGACATAAGATGTAAGGCATCTATGTCCCTCAATTACCATGTGGAGAAAAGCCACAAGCCTGCTAACAAGGAGCACCTGCACTAGTCTGTTAATGTGAGCAAAATACAAACTTACATGTGTTAAGCTACTGAAATTTTGGAATGTATTTATTACCCTAATTAGCATTACCCAAAGTAAAATATGCATGAATCTTAAATATTTCAATTCCCCCTAATTAAAAACATTTATAAGGGCTATTTTGGAAAGATTTTCTAAAAGCCCATTTAAGTAACATTAAATTTTAAAACCTAAACAATTTTCCACCTTAATTTTCTTGTAAAGTAACTACTTTAAGTGACAGCAAGAAGAGTCCCACTGTAAATAATAAAGTTCACTGTTCACTTATCTTAATATATTATTTCATTAACACTTATTTTCATGATTATTATAGAAAAATGTCTTCCTCGATTCTCCCAATTTAAAAATTACAAATTATTTTATTATAGTAATATTCATGTCTAATAATAATTCAAAATGTCTAATGAAAATTACCAAAAGGCAAAATTCATTTCCACTTTATTGTTTTTAAAGTGTTAAAAATTATCCCTAATTTTAAGTAATGGTTCCTTTAAATATGATTCTGTCCATGTAAATGCACACACACCCATAATATATACACTTTAACAAAACCATGATATTTTTCACTCTAATAAAGTTCTCCCCCCATCCTTCACAAACATACTTCACAAATGTGTCAAAATTTTAATGCTTTACTTGGGTTTAAGCTTAACATTGCTGATATAAATAATAATGATACAAGGCCTAAGGAAACCTGGTGTTAGTACACAGAGATATTACAAATTCAAACTAATGAAACTCCTCCCACATCATCTTCACCCTGACTTCAGCAAATAAGAAGAAAAAATATTTAGCCTCTCTGTTGCCTTTACCTTAAACTTCATATCACTATTTTTTCCCACCACAATACAATTAAAATTAAATGAACAACACATTTACCACTCCTCACAGAATTTTAAAAAATAGAAAATTACTGAAAGCTGATTTTTTATAGAAAATTTTTGAAATTACTGATAGAAAATTTTTGCTTCCATTCAGGAAAATATTCCAAAAGGTTCTGGTTTTGAACTGAAACAATTGCATGGGAATTGTGTGGCACTTATATTTATAAATAAACTCTAGGCCCTTGATCCTTTTTCACACTTGACTGTGTCTTAATATATATGTGCTGTATATAGCTTAAAATTTTTTTCCAGGACTACACAGCAAGAACTCAAAAAAAAGAGTAAATGAAACTGAAAGATGCCCTACTCAAAAATATGAAAACAAATCAAGTATGACCAGATAGCCTCTATAAATTAGGACACTAGGCTATTTTACTGACAGTCTTTGTTCTAAGAAAGACTTCTAAAATACAACATTTAACGTTGTTTTGATATATTTAGTACCTTAAGTATATCAAAGATATGTCTGAAATATTCCATTGTCTTGATTTTTAACATATGGTGACATAATATTGCTCTCAGTAATCTAATGAGAATTTGTACTTATGTTTCTCCGTGCCCACAGTCAGGGCTGCAGAAGGCGGGGGGGGGGGGGGGGGG
>SJYA01001198.1:2143857-2154232 GCA_006410615.1 Neotragus moschatus
GGGGGGGGGGGGGGGACTAATATTTAACTAAGCAGCTACTATGTCCCAAAGATTTTTTTTTTTTTTTTTCAATTTATCCTCAGTATCTTACTATAAATGTCTTATCTCCTTGTTACTGATGAAGAAAACACACTCAACAGACATTGGGTACCGTGCCTAAAGGGAAACAACGAAGAGAAATGGCACAGCCAGAGTTCTGAAGTCCCTAAAACAAGTCCTCTGCCCACTAAACTACGTGTGTTTGTTTTTCCAGTAGTGGTCACAGAAAACAGCTCGCCACCCTTCGTCCTCTTCCCCTTGACACTTCCCCACGAACAGCAGGAAACATTTCTTTGTGAGACCAGGTTCAGAAAGGAGCAACCTCTGGACATGACACAGAGCGTGGCCGGCAAGGATCGAACCTGTACAAAGATTTCATCCATTGAGCTTTCAGCTAGATGAGCTAATCAGACGTAATTAGAGAATGAGAAAGATAAAGTAAATAGCAAATAAGCATCCAAACACCATTGATACTTGGTTCTGAGATGCAGCGTACGCCTACTGGCAGCAGATCTACCTTTACAGCTGCGTTCTGCTTAAACTACTCTCAAAATAGCTTTCTAAGAGCTCACGCTTAGAGCAGACAAAAGAGGAGGCTTGCTCTAGGTTTTGGAGACTGTGAGGGAAAACTTGTTTGTACTCAATACGTGACTATCTTGACTGATAATTAAGGGAACTAGAGCCAGTAAGGCAGTATCCCCTGAAATACAGTCCCGAGCTTCCCCTGTGTACCAAACTCCCTCAACACAATGCATCTCCCAACAGCCTAAGCTCGAGAGTTGGCCGTGCTGAGGAGGATGACAGCTCCAGTAACTTCCTCTTCCTCACCAACCTCCTCAGCTCGGCGCGTACACGCCTTTCCCCCTAGGAGGCAGGATAAAACAATTTCAAACGCACAGAATCCATCCAACCCTACCATCACCACAGGGCAGGGAAGCCAGCTTCCATTTCTTCCCCCGCCCCCTGAGAAAAATTTTATCTTTAAAAAAAAAAAAAGCCTAAGTATTATCAACGGGAAAGTATTTGCAACGAAAAAAAGGAAATATGTACTTCGTCCCTCCACACACAGCCTTAAGGAAAGGATTAAAAGAAGGGCCCTCGACACCGCGTCTTCGCGAGATTTACTGCTTAGATTCACTTTCCCTCGGGTCCCACCGCGGGCCAGGGGCAGAGCTCGCAGTTGGAACGCCAAAATCTGCCTTCGCCGCTCCTCAGGAGACGCGGGGGCGGCTGAGGCGGCGGCGATCCGCGCGTCCCGCCTCCCACCCTCACCTGCCCAGGCCTGAGGCAGGGCCCCGCGCCCCGCGAGGCGTCCGGGGAGGCCGGCGGGAGGCAGGGAGGCCGGGCGGCGGGCGCGCGGGAGCCGAGGAGGTTAGGCCGCGCCGCAGGCCGGCGCGCTTCCTGCCGCGGCCCCGGCAACAGCGGCGCGGCCCCGACCCGCGGCTCCCGGGCCCGGTGGCTGTGCGTGAGCCGCGCACACACTCACCCTCCCGGCCCCCGGGGGCAGCTCTCACCTGCGAGGCTCTCCCGAGCCTCGGCCACCAAGGAGGGAGGGACGCGCCACTCGGGGGTTCCGGACACTCTGAATCGGCCCCACAGTCCCGGGCCCTGGGCGGGGACCACCCCCCATACACACACACACATACACCACACACACACACACACATACACCGCACGCGCACACAAACACACACCGGAACCTTCGCCGCCTCCGAAAGTGACGCGGGTCAGCCCCGCACCCGACACACACCCACTCGCTGTGGGTCTTCGGGCCGCCTCGCCGCCCGCCGGAGTCCCAACTCGCACAACACCCCCACGCACATTCGGCCCTTTCCCACCTCATTTCCCCGGGAGTCGCGCTCCTCTGCCCAACGCTCTCGATGCTACTCGAAGGCACGAAAACACTCTACCTCATTCTCTTCCTCCGGCCCAGAAGGAGCAACAGCAGCCATTTCCCCGCGGCAGGGGAAACACACATACAAACACGCGCGCGCGCGCGCACCCGGCCCCCACAGATGCTTCCCCTCCGGAGCCGCGGCCGCAGACGCAAACACAAACACCCACGGGCGGGCCTCGCTCCCGCCAGCCCGCCCCGAAGGGAAGCCGCGGCGGCGGCCGGCCGGGCCCAGATCCCGGCTCGCGCGGGACGGGCGCGCAGAGCGCCCGGGCCTGGGGTCCCCCGAGGGCCTGCGCCCCCCTCCTCACCTGCATTCAGCGCGCCGGGGTCCGGGCGGCGACGGCGACGGCGGCGGCGGGGCGGCTGCTGCTGGTGCTGCGGCGGCGGGGGAGGCGGCGGCGGCGGTGGCGGCGGGGCTGAGGGCAGCAAAGACATGCAGGCAGCCCGCCGGGGGGAGAGGCACCGGCCGGAGGGGACGCGGGGCGGGCGGGCCGGGCCGGGCCGCCTGAGGAACCGCAAAGGCGGCGGCGAGGAGAGCGGCTGAGGGGAGCGAGAAGGAGACGGATGGGGGGGCGGGGAGGGGACCGAGGGCCGCGCCGCCGGGCTTCGGGGACGGTGACCCTGGACGCGCAGGAGAGGCCCCGCGGCCGCGGCCGCCGACGCGAAGGCCCCTGCCCGAGGAAGCTTCGCCCCCACAGCCGCTGGAGCCGCGGATATTACTCCTAGAGCCGCGCAGAGCCTGGCCTTGGCCTTGGCCTCCTGGCGCTGGGGCTGCCGCCGCTGCGGGGGTTGTTGCTGCGCCTGCTGCTGCCGGGGCCGAGAGTGCTGCACCGAGACGCCAGCTTTCGGTGCCTCCGCTCTCGCTCACACACGTTCACACCCCCGAGAGTCGGGGGAGAGGCGTCCGCGCGATATCGGTATTGAGATTAATAACAAGGTGCGGAGAGTGAGAGAAGGAGGAGGGTTGATTGACGTGGAGGGGCTGGCGAGAGTCAGTCACTCCCCCGCGCGGAGGGGTGGGGTGAGGGGGAGGAGGCGGAGCTTCAGCGCCGTGCCTTGGCCCCGCCCCCAGGGCGCCGCGTTTAGTCGTAGTGCGCGTGCGCGCGGGGCTGCCAGTTCTCTTGCCCATTTTCTCCTTTACCCTTGCTGTTTTCTTACTCGTTTCTCTTGGCATGAGTGAAGAGCCGAGCTGGGGACGCTGGTCGGTTATCAGAAAGACACAGCCGCAAAGCCACGGGGGTTGGCGGGAAGACACTAGCGATCCCGCCTCAACCATTGTTCGCGCCAGGACTCGGCGCTGTTTACTGCGCGCTCGCCTGAGGCGGCCTGACCGCGAAGCCCAGCCAGCGCTGCTCAAGGCGGCGATTGGGACGCCAGGTGAGATGAAGGAAGTGACTGAAGAAATGTTTCCTGACATCTTCTATTGTTTAATTTTTTCTTTAACGTGTAACATCTGTAAGTTGCATTGTGAGAGGTAAATAAAAGAACCTGTGGCGCTCTACTTTAACCCTGTCCTATTTATTTTCTGAGGCTCCCTTCTCACGGTAGAAGTACATTTGCTTGGCCGTGCCAGCAACATAGTGAAAACGGCAAAGTGTAAACTAGGAATATGAATGTTTACTTGGCGTATATGGTCTTGACATTTTAAGTTTATGGGGTTTAATTTTGTTTTTGTGGGTCAGCTTCAGCTTTTCCAGGAGCAGTCCAAAAACAAACCAGCTCTAGAAGCAAAATACTACTCTTACAGAGTTTTGCATAATCTCTTTCCCGATGCATGCTCTGGGCTTGCGCACTTAACCAGTGTCAAGGGTATATTAGCAGTGTTCAGGATTCCCCACGCACCGACCCACCCACAGGGGCGGTGTTTAGCACACTGAATACGTGGTGTTGGTTGCAATTAATCTTGGGCCCTATCATTGAATGTAAAATGTCTTCATTTCTTGGGGTAAAAGTTGCTGTAAAAATGCAAATCATCATTTAGCCACAACGGAGCAGTTATTGAAAGTGTCCACCAAAAGAAGAATTGCACTATTTTCAGCTTTGTCACCAGGAAGTGTGAGTAATTAGAGAAGCCCCTCAAGACGTAGGAGACCGCAGGCTACTTTGTTTTCCATCTACGTTGTTTCCATTTCCCTGCCTAGCAACATCACCCCCAAACCAGCTTCTGTAATGGGTCTGAAATCGTAAAAGAAGTTCCACTCACTCCTAACGATCTTGATTCTAAGGCTTTGTAATGGACAAAGCCAAACAAGTCACTTCAGGAGCCCAGAATAGTAAACCCGCCTCAGTGGCATCTTACCACAGCATTTCTCCTTGGCATAGAAACATTTGCCCCAAGGAGAAATATACTAAATGGTGAAGAAAAGAGGAAAATACACCTGAAAAACATAAATCAGATGATGGAATAGTCTCACAGATTTAAACTTTTTCAAATACCTGTAAATATATATTCAATAGATTCCTAGGTAGTCACTCACATACAGTAAACATCTCTGGAGGGTGTGTTATATTCCAGATATTGTATTTCTCATCAGAGATGCAAAAATAAACATATATGGTCCCTGTTCTTCAGTAGCTTACAGCCTTTGTAGGGGAAGCCAACCCATAAACAGGAAACAGAACACACCAGAAACGAAAGTGTGAAAGGTAACAAAAAATTAATAGTCACAGTGAGGCCCAGGGGGATAAAGCTGATGGCACTAGCAGTTTCACTGGAGCCATGTGATACCTGCCAGTCTCACAGGGCGTACTGTCAGTAGTGACGAGTGAGGAAGGAGTAGAGAATCCACTTTTACATCCACTCTGTGGATGGTAAAGAAGTACAGATAAATGTTTGGGTTTGCTGGTCTGGAAGTTCAGATTTACATAGGCCATGTTCATTGTTGGCCTTTGAATTCAAATACTAAATGCATCACCATCCACCGAGTAATTAGAATTGTGATAGTTAAGAATAGTGAATTTTATTATTAAAAAAGGGCAATTGAATGCAAGTTAAGCTTAAATAATCTCTACTGTCAGGGCTGTTCTCTTTACACCATGGAAAATACATTGGCTCACCCTAAAAAACAGGAAAGCCATATTTTCATATATTAATGAGTATAACCATATTGTCCAAAAAATAGGTTGTTTTTCCCATTTGCAAGAAGATTGAAATTAAAGGAATAATTTTCAAATAGCTGGCCTTGTACAAAATCTGAGAAATCTTAACCTTCACTGATATTTTTTAAATTCCCTCATAAGTCTCCAAAAGACATTCCAATAACAAAAGAGTAGTACCTAAGCCGTTTTTAAAAAGCAGTTTTATAGTAGTTCAAAGTTAACAAAAGAATAGTAACCTGATTTTGATAGCTAATTTCATGAGAATTTTCCATGTTTGACAGATGTTGCAATTTTTCAATGAAGATTTAAAAGGAGAGAAAGAGAAAACAAGTCTATGAAAGAGAAAGTATAGAAAAAAGTAGAGAGCAATTCTGAAAACTGAGTTTTTAGGGAACTGAAAGAGAAGGAGGCATATATTGAAAAAAAAATTTTTTAATAACACAATAAGAAAATATTTCTTTAAAGAAGTGATTTATTCAAGTAAAAAATCTCTGGGTTAACTAAGGCCTTTTTGACCAAAATGGTTTAATAGTAGAACTGTGTAGGGTACAACTTGCTCTGAAAACACTTATGTTTATTTGCATTATAACAGAATTGGTTCATTACTTTTCAAAAAAAAAAAAATGTTCTAGTGACCACCTACATCTTTTCCAAATTAGCAATTAATATTTTATTTGAGTAAATTTGATCTCTCCCATGTTTTTTCTGTTGGTAGCATGGGTAGCCAGATCTATAAAATCCATTATAACTATATTCCTTTGTTTTCTGAAATTCTATTGAGCAGCTTGCTCAAAAGGCAAAGATTTAAATTTTAACTTAAGAATGTTATTACTACTTTAAAAGAATCAAATATTATTTTATTGATATTAGTACACATTTCTATACTAATAGCTGTAAAACTTTTCAAGTGTTACATTTAAATTATTTAGTAAACTATAGTAAATAAAATAATTCAATGTAATTTGCCTGATATTCATTAGTACAACATTTAAATAGGTATTAATCAAGGTGGTCTTAAATTTTTAATTCCCAGACCTCCTGACAGGGCCTCCAAACTATATTCCAGTGACATATTCTATCTTTTATTGAACTATATTCCTCTTCATCTTCCCATCTTTACTCATCTTATTCGTCTTCCTCCCTCCCCTTTTATCCCCATGTCTAATATTTTTTGAGATGCCGTATACCATAAGTATGTTCATGTAAGAAAAAATGGCTTCATTCATTGCCTCCACACCTCTTCCAGTCCATCAACTCTCTTTTCATCAACCTCCTATTTGTTCCTTTCTCTAGTATGATTATGGACAACACCGAGGACCATTCCACTCTCTTGGTCAAAGATAAACATTTTCCACCATTCTTAATAATGTGCTTGCTGTATGATAATGCTGTGTGCTCGGTTGTGTCCAACTCTTTGCAACCCTTTGGACTGTAGCTCACCAGGATCCTCTTCCATGGGATTTTCAGGCAAGAATACTGGAGTGGCTTGCCATTTCCTCCCTCAGGGGAATCTTCCTGACCCAGGGATTGAACCCACACCTCCTATGTCTCCTGCATTGCAGGCAGATTCTTTACCCGCTAAGCCATCAGGGAAGCCTCATATGATATGCTAGTCCTAGAAAAAATAATGAAGTAGACCCCATTCATTTTGATGTCCTCCTGCCTCTTCTCTCTATACTCCAAGGATCGAGTCTCAAGTCCCTTGAACCCCAAATATTCAGAATCTCGACTCCAACCCCATCAGCAGCAGCACCTTTCTTTAATTTCCCTACATTCTAGAAATGTTCTAGAATGTAAGTTCCATGACCACCACCAATAAATATCCAGTGCTTCAATTTTTTAAGTATTTGGAGGTACCTGGTGTACTATTCAATCAATAAAATCAATTATTTTGATGTCATATTTCAATGATCTTCATGGAGTCTTCAGAAATATGCTTCAGAAACCACTTAGGGAATGCAGAGAGGAACAGATAGGTGGGATCACAACTAGAAAGCCTCTGGTTTCACAACTAGAAACCATCTATCTGGTTTCACAACTAGAAACCATCTATTTGATTGCTTCCAAATTTTCCTTTTTCTGTGAACCATGCTCCTTCCCTTTGGAGAAACTATTCCTCATACTACCAACAGATGATTCTAGTGACAGTTGCATCTCAAGAGAGTCCCCCAACTTCCTGACTACGTGCATACGTGTTAAGTCACTTCAGTCTTGTCTGCCTCTTTGTGACCCTATGGACTATAGTCCTCCGGGCTTTCTGCCCATGGGATTCTCCAGACAAGAATAGTGGAGTGGGATGCCATGCCCTTCTGGGCATATGACTCAAGTCAAAGCAAGCAGAGTTCTTCCCAGAATGTTTTCAGGCAGAAC
Organism: Neotragus moschatus; assembly: GCA_006410615.1. Classification (NCBI taxonomy): domain Eukaryota; kingdom Metazoa; phylum Chordata; class Mammalia; order Artiodactyla; family Bovidae; genus Neotragus; species Neotragus moschatus. The sequence goes on from SJYA01001198.1 coordinate 2,151,263, forward strand.
TAAAGGAAGAAGAGCTAGTCCACCATCATAGTAATCTGAGATGAGAAGGCAGAAAAGAATAAGGAAGTTTTGAGAGTGGCCAATGGCTACCCTCTGCTTTGTGTAGAATGAATCCATCACACAGAGACAAGAAGTCTGGAGAGTAAGTCCCGGTGGTACACCAGTGTCAGGCTCCAGTCAGTCTGGGGATCCAACTACTCACAGTGCAGTTATATTGACTAGTAAATTCTCTTGTATGTCTGAACTAACTTGACTTAGACCTCTGCAACCAAACATCCTGACCAGTATGTCATGTTTATGCATGAAAGGTCTTTCAAAGAAGGTTAAATTTTGCTAAATTTGAAAATTACTGATCTAAACTACAACAGGATGGTCTTATTGGTTGAATCATAGTTTACCAAACGTTGAAGGTCACCTGGTCTTACTTCCTCATTTTCCACATGAGGAACCTAAAGCAAAGTGACTTGCTAAATATCACCCAGGCAGTCAATGGCAAGTCAGTTTTAGAAAATGATTTCTAGATACCTAGCTCAGGTACTCTCTTCATTCTTCTACCCTGTCATTTGTTTAATTCTCCCCAGTGGTATTTTTAAGAGGTGGTTACATAGAGATACAACTGTAACTTAAAAATATAAATCACAACAATGGCAATTTAAGACACTGCTTAGTGAGAAGATATTTGGTGGCATGTGACCCCTTTTTCCTCTTTGAGACTTCCATATACTTTTTAAATTGGACTCAAACACACTCTTCGAGTCTTTGATAGCCATGTCTCCAAGTTTTAACTACCATCTTTATGCTTATAACACCCAATCTACGTCTCCAATTTAGAGTTCTCACCAGACATTCACATCTATATTGTCCATTTCCTCCTGGGTATTTCCATTCAGACAGTCTGCATAATTCAAGATCAGTATGTTTAAAACAGAGCTTGTTGTCTTTTCTCCAAAATCTATTCCAGACCTTTCCCATTAAAATGGTACCACCATGCTAATGATTCTGTAACCATATGAATGGTCACCCAATTCATCCTAGGAATCATTTTTAACTTTTCTTCCCATAATCAGCATCTACCAATTGACATACTAAATATTTGTATTACTCTAGTCCCTCCATCTCAATGCACCATAATGTGCTATCTCCTAAAGCCCGAGCTTTTTGCATTTTGTCCATTAATATACCCCTTGTTAATCAGGCTTTGCAGGTGGTACAGTGTAAAGTATCCACCTGCCAATGCAGGAGATGTATGTTCGATCCCTGGCTCGGAAAGATGCCCTGGAGAAGGGAATGGCTACCCACTCCAGTATTCTTGCCTGGAGAATCCCATGGACAGAGTAACCTGGCAGGCTACAGTCCATGGGGGTCACAAAGACTCAGACACAACTGAGATACAACTAAACATGAGCACAAGCACAACATCTTCCTAGAATATATTTTATTCATAATACTCTTCTCTTTAAAATCTTTCAGTGACTTCTCCATAATCTGTAAACTAAAACCTAGTTTCACAAGCATAACTGTTCCTTAATGATCTCTTGCTTACTATCACCATCTCTGTCACTCCTGGCCTTTAGTGAACTGTTGCTGTTTCTGAAACAGGACATGCTCTCTTAGGTATTTTTGCTGATGATATTCCCTCAGTATGGTGTGCTCTTTCCTATTTTGTCCTCCTCTTGAAATCATCCTTCACGATTTAACTCAAGCATCACTTCCTTTGCAAAGGCACCTTTGGAAGCCCTAGTTAAGTATTTTCTTAGCACACTGTGCTCACCTCTACTACAGTAAGTATGATTAAATTAACTAGTAATTTTCTTCTACATCCAAACTAATTTGAGTTAGACCTCTACAACCAAAACATCTGAACATCTTGTTCCTGCATGAAAATTCTTTCAAAGAAGGCTAACTGCTGCTACAATAAATTTGGAAATCACTGAATGAAATGACAATAAGGCATTACTATTAGTTGAATTATAGTCTTTTTTTTAAAGTGTCCTATTTGTGGAGATGAACTAGAAAACTTCTCCCTCTGGGTGAACGCAATCTGTCAGAACACAGCTCCCACTCACCTCTTCAGTTCAGTTCAGTTCAGTTGCCCAGTCATGTCCGACTCTTCGTGACCCCACGAATCGCAGCACGCCAGGCCTCCCTGTCCGTCACTAACTCCCGGAGTTCACTCAGACTCACACCCATCGAGTCAGTGATGCCTTCCAGACATCTCATCCTCGGTCGTCCCCTTCTCCTCCTGCCCCCAATCCCTCCCAGCATCAGAGTCTTTTCCAATGAGTCAATTCTTCGCGTGAGGTGGCCAAAGTACTGGAGTTTCAGCTTTAGCATCATTCCTTCCAAAGGAATACCAAGGCTGATCTCCTTCAGAATGGACTGGTTGGATTTCCTTGCAGTCCAAGGGATTCTCAAGAGTCTTCTCCAACACCACAATTCAAAAGCATCAATTCTTCAGCGCTCAGCTTTCTTCACAGTCTGACTCTCACATCCATACATGACCACTGGGAAAACCATAGCCTAGACTAGACGGACCTTTGTTGGCAAAGTAATGTCTCTGCTTTTCAATATGTTGTCTAGGTTGGTCATAACTTTTCTTCTAAGGAGTAAGCGTCTTTTGATTTCATGGCTGCAGTCACCATCTGCAGTGATTTTGGAGCCCCAAAAAATAAAGTCTGACACTATTTCCACTGTTTCCTCATCTATTTCCCATGAAGTGATGGGACCAGATGCCATGATCTTTGTTTTCTGAATGTTGAGCTTTAGGCCAACCCTTTCACTCTCCTCCTTCACTTTCATCAAGAAGCTTTTTAGTTCCTCTTCACTTTCTGTCATAAGGATGATGTCATCTGCATATCTGAGGTTATTGATATTTCTCCCGGCAATCTTGATTCCAGCTTGTATTTCTTTCAGTCCAGTGTTTCTTTTGATGTACTCTACATAAAAGTTAAATAAGCAGGGTGTCGATAC
>SJYA01001198.1:2154396-2290275 GCA_006410615.1 Neotragus moschatus
ATATAGGTTTCTCAAGAGGCGATGTTTTTATGCAGTATGCAAACTGAACCACCCTATCACCGTATGCTGCAATTATCTATGTAAGTACATATCCATCATTCACTTCCTAGACTGTAAGCTCTGTCTTTATCCCTGTGTGCTGTCAGACACAGCATCACAGAGTGTCTGACAAATAATGCTCAAGGAACATTTGTTTAATTCATTAATTAAGAATAGTACTTCTCAAATCATACCATATGTCATTTTACTAGCAATTTGCTGCTAGTAAAATAAATCAGAAATAATAGTCACAAACAAAACACATTTAATTTTTCTCTCACATAAAAGAAGTCTGAAAATAGTTGATTCAGGGCTGATATGGCCCATCCATGGTCAGTAGGAACAAATCTCCTTCTCCCTTTGGCTTTGCCATCTTTAGAACATACCTTTCTTTCCTTCCTCATGGTCTGAGATGGCTGCCAGGACCATCTCATGGTTGTGCCATTTGTTTACTGCAAAGGCACCCTGCCAAGAAGTGAGATCACCAAGTGGAGCATCTACCTGGTGGAGGAACTTTCTCTAATTCATCTACAAGAATGGATGCTTCTTTCTATCAGAGATACTATGGCCAATGGGATCCCAACTGTCTCATTCATTTTCCTGGCAGGGCAAAATTATCCTCAGTTTATTTCTGGTGGCAGCGTGTTTACCGGAAATACTATTTCCCAGCTTCCCAAAGGAAGCTTAGGTATAGGTGTAACATATATATAATCCATCACCTCAGTGGTGATTGGATGATTGCTGTATCTAAAATAGTCAAAGCATTGCATTGAGTTTCATAGCTAAAAGTTTTTACTCTAGGAAACTTCTAATTACGTTTTATCTAAATCAAAGCTAGATACGTTCACCAAAACTTTCATGATTTGTTTTCAGAAACCAATAATCTCTCTTTCTCTCTCTGTCCCTCTCTGTCTCTCTTTCTCTCTCTCTCTCTCTCTCTCTCTCTCTCTCTTTCAACTAAAGGTCAGTAGAGTTTGTTTTTGGTATCCCAAACACTATCTATCCTTAAGTCCTACATTGTCAATTCAGTTCAGTTCAATTCAGTCGCTCNGGATCATAGTTCCCTGACCAGGGATTGAACCCACGCCCTACACAAGGAAAGCTCAGAGTTTTAACCACTGGACTGCAGGCGAATTCCCTGAAGCATTTTTATATTTCTTCCAGAAACCAAGTACATATTTCTGAGATTTTTCCCTGTCAACAAAGGACATTTATCATATAGCCTCTAAATCTATGTCCCATATTGTGCTAAAGGAGACTGTTGAACTAGCTACACTCTGGACTGAGGCCCAAGTCAGGCATTCTTTCCCACAGAAATGAAAAAGCGCTGGTTGGCTGAGTTACCCAGCGGCACGTGAGAAGCTGGATCAGCAAGAAGGAAACTGGTGGACAGGCAGCAACAGGTGGGACAGAGAGAGGATGGCAGGCCACTTCCCATGGTGGGAGGCACTGAGGAGGCTCTGCCCAGATGTCCAGCTAAGATTTCGGAGCCAGAAACACAGTCTACTCCATTGATGTGAGAAAGAGTGCAGAGCTGTGTTTTAGACCTGGTAGCCCTTTGCATCTAGGCGCTTCCCAGTTGGCACTAGTGGTAAACAAACTGCCTGCCAATGCAGGAGACATAAGAGATGCTGGTTAGATTCCTGGGTTGGGAAGATTCCCTGGAAGTGGGCATGACAACCCATTCCAGTATTCTTGCCTGAAGAATCCCATGGACAGAGGAGCCTGGTGGATAGAGTCCACGGGGTCACAAAGAGTTGGACATGACTAACTAACTTTCAAAATATATACTACAATATTGCTTTTGCCTTTAAAGATTTTATATGTTAATTAAGCCTTAAGTTGGTTTTAGAATCTATTACCTGTTTTGTTTTGTTTTTATTTTGATGGTAGACTTGCCTTCATGATTAAATTTTACTTGATATGTTATTAAGATCAGTTTTCACAAGCCATCTTGTGCAGTAAACCGTGACCCAGAAGCACATTATACAGCTGGGCAAGTGAACCTAGATGTTTAAATTTTTCAACAGATATTCCACTCATCAAATAATTTGCATTCTGAAATTTGAAATTAATACAATCTAAAATACTTCTTTAAATGTCAAATATTCGGGAGTTTTTAAACTAATACCAACTGCTGATACACCTACGCAAAACAAATTCAGTGAATTTCCACCAGCTGACCTTTAAAATAATCATCAGTTAAAGGAATTATACTCTTTTCTGCAGCTGGGATAATCTTTTTATTTATGTTCTTTCTAGAATTATACTCTAGTTTTTAATTTAGGTTGTCTGCATTGGTGGTCAAATCTTCCTAAAATAACCGAGAAAGCACAATATTTCTAATATTTGAAATCACCTAATTTCTTCCTTTCTCCATATATAATATTACATTCCTTCTATATCTACACTGTGTAGTTTTTCTATAAACAACTTTCAGACTTTAACTATTTCGACTTAATGGATAGATCAAATGGGTTTTTTTGGACAAATTTTTGAAATAGATCAGTCTTTTGATGGGAAGAGAGCTCTGTGTCACCTCTTAGCTCTAAAATGACTCATGCTCATCACACATTACAATTTGTGTTCTTTGTTAACCTTCTTGGTTCCTTCTTTCTATTCAGTTCAGTTCAGTCACTCAATCATGTCCAACTTTGCGACCCCATGGACTGCAGCACGCCAGGCTTCTCTGTCCATCACCAGCTCCTGGAGTGTGCTCAAACCCATGTCCATTGAGTCGGTGATGCCATCCAACCATCTCATCCTCTCTGTCTCCTTCTCCTCCCGCCTTCAATCTTTCCCAACATCAGAGTCTTTACAAATGAGTTAGTTTTTCACATTAGGTGGCCAAAGTATTGGAGTTTCAGCTTCAGCATCAGTCCTTCCAATGACTATTCAGGACTGATTTCCTTTAGGATGGACTAGTTGGATCTCCTTGCTGTCCAAGGGGCTCTCAAGAATCTTCTTCAACACCACAGTTCAAAAGCATCAATTCTTTGGCGCTCAGCTTTCTTTCCAATTCTCACATCCATACATGACTACTGGAAAAAACATAGCTTTGACTAGATGGACGTTTGTTGACAAAGTAATGTCTCTGCTTTTTAATATGCTGTCTAGGTTGGTCATAACTTTTCTTCCAAGAAGCAAGCATCTTTCTATTAACCTGAATTTACACGTTCTGTTTTCAAATGATATGATTTAAGAGAATCACTATACACACTCTTTTCTCCGTTGCTTGTTATAATGCCTGAAAATTAACCATGGGGAGTCAGTCTTTTGAAAGTAAAAGAAAATCTTGTAAAATATATTAAAACATACACCATCTTAAATTAATGTGGCCCAGCACTTGCTATGCAAAACATTATTTCCATGGAAGTCTCAGGGTATATGAACCGAGATTCTGTGGTCAAATATATATAGGAAATGCTACACACTGTACTTCTCTTGAAAACTCACAACATTCTTCAGCTTAACAAGAAAATTGAAAAGTCGTACCTACAAAAACATGTTTTACTTCATTTAGCCCAGTGTTTTCTAAGATATACTAACCATAGAACTTTATTTACTTAATATCCATAAATGTCCCCAGGTAGAGCCTTGTTGGGGAAATATTACTTAAACCTGTAATCAACAAACATTTGCTTTAGAATCAAAGTAACAGAAAGCTGGAAATCTTGTGTTATTAATGATGTATCTTCAAGTTTTTCAGATTGCAAAATAAACCTTAAAAGTTAAAGGACTTGGCTTAAATAATAAAGCCAAAGTTAAAATCCATATTTCATTACCATCTAATCCCTGGGAACACAAACAATATACTTCTATAATTCACTACTGTAATTTAATTGAAATAAAACNTCAAGTTTTTCAGATTGCAAAATAAACCTTAAAAGTTAAAGGACTTGGCTTAAATAATAAAGCCAAAGTTAAAATCCATATTTCATTACCATCTAATCCCTGGGAACACAAACAATATACTTCTATAATTCACTACTGTAATTTAATTGAAATAAAACAAAATAGTCCATCAAAGTTTTACAGAACTGTGGAGCATGTAAGAGATCTCTTCAGCTGGATTACTGTGATCCCATCTTACAGGGAAAGGAATGTGAGTTTGTAAATTTTGTTTATAAAACTGGGATCAATCCATAGGTAATGCTTTGAATCTACTTTTTCACTTAATCTTATGTTGTTAATATATTTTCATGACATTAAATATCATTCTAGAAAATGGTTCTCAACCTATCAGGCCCAACACTCTCGTTCATAGCAAATATTTTGTAATACCTTCTTCATTATCCTTAGGTGAAATATATATAAACAATTTATTTTAAAGAAGAAAATGGCAACCTACTCCAGTATTCTTGCTTGGGAAATCTCATGGATAGAGGAGCCTGGTGGACTACAGTCCATGGGGTCATAAGAGTTGAACACAATTTAGTGACTAAACCACCATGACCAAACAGTTTATTTTAAAAATGCCTTAGCTATAATACATAGGATAATTAAGTGAAGCAATTTATAATGAAATAATATATGAAGTGCTGAGGCATGACTTCACTGGAAGGCAGAGTGAACAAGTCAGGTTTTGTATACCTTTAAGGAGCTTTCTTTTTTTTTTATTTTTTATTTAAGTAACAATGGCTTATAATACTATAAGTTCATGTGTGCAACATTGTGTTACTACTTTTGTATGCACTAAAGTGTACTCACTACTAAAAATTTCATTTCTGTCACTATACAGTTGATTTTTTTGACCCATTTGGCCTCCCCAACATCCCCATTTCTCCTCTTGAAACCATTACTCTATTCTCCATATCTACATGTTTGTTTTTGTTTGGTTTAATTCGTTCATTTTTAGTTTTGTTTCTTTGTTATATTCTACATAAGAGTGAAATCATATGGTGTTTCTCTTTCTCCTGTAGCTTTGACTCTAATGTCATGACTACAAAAGCAGATTGATACACAGCTGTGTTGATTTGTCATAGGGGTGATACTGTCATGAGTCACATGATTTTACCAAGATGGTGAACTACCCTTGGTAAAATTCCAAACAAAACAAAATACCTTCTTTCCTTTATTTACATAGTAATGCCTTTCCTAGAAAATTTACATTAAAATCATGAAAAAAAATTTATGTTCATGTATAATGGAGTTGAGCTCTAGATTCAGATCATATACCTCCATGAATGTCCAGAAGGACATTTGAAAATCACATAGGATGCAAGGGCATGCATCTTTTTATGTGTAGAACTTGCCTGAGAATTCCGGAACATCTAGCATCTCCAATCCCTGTCCATTAATTTGGAGTATCACTTTCCACTGCTATTCCTGTGATTACAAAGTCCTAAAACTTTCCCTTCAAGCTCTCAAAATGCCCCCACTCATGAGTAGGTACATATTAATTAAGGATTGCTGCTGTAGAAAGTATTTTAAAGATTGCTTAGCATTCCATTGAATTAATAGGCACCAGTGATTACCAAATGTTCACTAAGTTCAAGGACACAGTCTCCTTAAATTACTGAATCATCATAAATAGGAACCACCAACTGAGAGCACACAATGTCCCAGGCATTTTATTTGCATTCGGTTACTTAACCTTTAAGCTGCCATGTAAACGAAAGAGGTGTTATTATTTTCCCCATTTTACAGATGAGAAACATGAGGCTCAAAGATACCCAGATATACCATTTTTCAGGGAAGCCAGAATCTAAATCCAGGTCTTTTTAATGTTTACGTCCACATTCTTAGTCATAACTGTACGCTGCCAAATGTAGTTTGTGTTACTTCTTAGAGAAGCCATTCTCTTTCTGCTCAGTTCTTTTCTTACCTTCTGATTCAGCTTCCCTTCATAATTGTCTTTCTTTTTTTGATCTTTCTGGAACAATTCTTTTCTGGAAACATGAGGTTGTTCCCCCACACCTTTCTCCCCCTGCCTTTTAAAGTGGAGAGCTGTTTTAGATTTGGATCTGCCACAATTGGTTCTAATTAATGTCCCTGCCCTCAGGCTGCCTCTGAATAAATGACTCAATATAACTGAACAAATTCAATTTTTAAAGTAGCTTGAGAATTTTTAACCTGAACTAACACGTCCAGGGAGTATTCAATTACATGTTCATTGCCTCTTTTTCCTCACCAGCCACTCATTTTTTAAATGACTAGAGGGTTACTTTCACTCCCTGACATTGACATCTAAAATATTATTTCAGTACTTATGAGTGACCTTCTCATTAGTGCAGTGTTTTTTTCTTTCATTACTGGAGTGGCATAATTTGAGGACAGAGAATGTATGTCACTGTGTCTCTGCTATGTTATATTATAATGCGTATATGTAATTAATTCACAATAAATATCTATTGAGTGAAGATGGGAAGCTAAAATTTGCACAATAATTACAAGCTAAACATAAACAGATTTACTCACTTCGATCCTTGCTATTCTGTTTTCCATACCTATAAAATGAGCTGAATTCCTAGAACTTGTAACCACAAGGACTTGTTACAAGGACACAGGAGATTGTGTGTTGCTAGAACTATACTCAGAGAAGGCAATGGCACCCCACTCCAGTACTCTTGCCTGGAAAATCCCATAAATGGAGGAGCCTGGTAGGCTGCAGTCCGTGGGGTCGCTAAGAGTCGGACATGACTGAGAGACTTCACTTTCACTTTTCACTTTCATGCATTGGAGAAGGAAACGGCAACCCACTCCAGTGTTCTTGCCTGGAGAATCCCAGGGACTGGGAGCCTGGTGGGCTGCCGTCTATGGGGTCAGACAGAGTCGGACACGGCTGAAGCGACTTAGCAGCAGCAGCAGCAGCAGAACTATACTAGTACTAGGGGAAATTTGAAGAGTAGCTTTTCTTCCTCCTCTAATTTTTTCCCTGCAGTCTCTTTTCCTTCATAGAATGCTTTGAGCCAGAGTGTTCAGGATTCAAAATTTGGACTTGTGTTCATGTGTTGTTGTTGTTTTTTTTCTTTCTGCATGACATGCATATGCGATTTGGTGGGATATACGGACATAGTCAACTAACTTTTAGCTTTATGTTGTTATTAATTTTAAAAGATACAGAGCCCATTTCCCTAATTAGGAGTCAAAGCTGAAACTAGAGCACATCTTACCCACATTGCATGGATTAACTTTCTCACTTATACTGAACTGTATGTATTTCTTGAGAGAATTCAGCCTATTATGTTGTGATGCAGTCTGAAGGACTAGGTTTTTCTTGTTGATACATGCCAAGGAGAGAAGCTAGTCTTCAGACAGGAAAGTCTGACTGAGTGGGTGGGCCCATAATTGATATGAAATGAAGTTTGATCTCCAAAGATTGGGTGAGAATGTTTGGAAATATATTTTTTTGTAATTACTATTAAAGGTGGCTCCCCATACTCTCCATGTGGGAGCCAGGAAGGAAGGACACAGATAAGATCTGCTTGTTTTTGTCATTTTCCCCCCTAGGGTAGTACATGAGCTTTGAAGGCGGAGTATAGCTTCAACTCAGATCTTCCAAATTCATGCTATTATTTAGGTTTATTTACCTTTTGTTATCCACCAATCTTTAATAAACTATTCTAGCTGGATTACAGGAAATGAAGACAGGGTCATTTGTCCATGCTTGGACCAAACTGCCTAAAGGAGTATCTTCACTCCATTCCCTACCCTCAGCATGGTTATCTCAGGGGCAATCAGTTTATTTTATTCTATTATTTAAGGAACACTTATTTATTTATTTTGGCTGTGATGTTTCTTAGTGGAGCCATGCAGGATCTTTAGTTGGGGCATGTGGAATCTAGTTTCCTCACCAGGGATTGAACTCAGGCCCCCTGAAATGGGAGCGTGGAGTCCTTGCCAGTGGATGACCAGGGACATCCCAATGGCAATCATTTGAAGGTGCCAATAGCTAGAGAAAGCCAGGGGAAACAGACAGGGCCGTGTGGTACAAGTGTCACCTGATCATCTGGAAATTGTTCTAATGCTAAACTTGGAAGATCTGGGTTATATTTTGGTAAAGGAAAGCAGAATGCTAACACATATGATTCATTGTTCTATCCTCAGAGACTTCCTAGTACATGGTGTTCACTAAGAATGTCTATAATAAATAAGTCAGCCTGTATATACTTACTGAGCCTTGTCTTGCTATGTCTCTATCACTGTATTTCATAACCAGAATCTAAACTGCAGCACAGGCAACTTTTATTCAGTTTCAACTAAATACCCTTTGAGTAACTTCTATGAACAAGAAACTGAACTAGTTGCTCTGGGAGACACAGCATAATATGAATAAAGCTATGTCATTGTATGTTTTATTTATTCATTTTTGTCTGTGAGTGTGATTGCAGTAGTTGCAGCTCCCGGGTTCTAGAGCACAGGCTCAGTAGTTGTGGCGCATGCACTTAGTCGCTCCACAGCACGTAGGATCTTCCCGGGCCAGGGATTGAACCTGCATCTCCTGCGTTACCTGGCGGATTCTCGACCACTGAGCCACCAGGGAAACCCAAGGTATACATCTTGCTTTAAGAAGCTAAAAATCTAATGATGGAGATAGGTATAGAGGCAAAAAACTGCTTCTTGAACATAAAACCTCAGGGATGTCTCAAGTTCCCCAACTCATTACCTTTCTCTCTTTTTGCAAGCATTTTTCAACTTCTGTTTCCCTTAAGAACACTTGTACTTTTGTGCTTCATCTTCCTTGCCTTTTTTAGTCCCTTGACACCATTCTTATGTTCTTTCATATCAACGATTCTTATTGTTCTAATGGCTCCTTTCTCTCTTTATTTGAACAAGCTTCGAGCACATCCTTCTTGACTGGAGAAAAGACTTACCTGAAGGCTTTTCTTTGTCTTTCAAGTTTGGTTTCTTTCCTTTAAAAAAATTTTTTTTCTGTACTTGAAGTTGGCCATTTGTAACTTTTGGTAGAATAGTAGAAGTGCATGTGCTGTCGTGTCTTACTCCTTGAGACCCCATGAACTATAGCCCCCTAAGTTCTTCTGTCCATGGGATTTTCCAGGCAAAAATACTGGCATGGGTTCCCATTTCCTTCTCCAGGGGATCTTCCTGACCCAAGGATCGAACCTATGACTCCTGTATTGACAGACGGATTCTTCACCACTGGGTCACCTGGGAAGCCTTCTCTATATTTTCTCCAGAAGGTACTTAGTAAAAGTTTTGTTAGTAAAGTAAAAAAAAATCTGAGGGAGAGGGAGAGGGTGGAATGATTTGGGAGAAGGGCACTGAAACACATATACTATCATGTAAGAAACGAATCGCCAGTCTATGTTTGATACAGGATACAGGATGCTTGGGGCTGGTGCACGGGGATGATCCAGAGAGATGATATGGGGTGGGAGGTGAGAGGGGGGTTCAGGATTGGGAACTCATGTACGCCTGTGGCGGAGTCATATCAATGTATGGCAAAGCCAATACAGTATTGTAAAGTAAAATAAAGTAAAAAAAAAAAATTAACAACAAAAAAATTAATGCCTAGTATGCTTCTCTCCATCCTTCACCCCTTAACACATAATATATTACAGAAACTAGTTGAAATTCTTAATGGCAAACATATGTGTGCTATTTGTTATAAACAGTATTGCATCATTAAAATCAGATGAGATAATAAAAATTGTTATCTGAATTGTGTAACAAAGGTTCAGTAAAATGGATTCAGGGCCAAAAAATGTGATGCCACTGTAAACCTCTCTAGTTTTTTTTCTTATTTTAGTGGAAGAAAAATGAGATACTACTTTGCATTTTTAAACAAATATTTTATCACTATAGCTCTGATTTCTTACAGCATTTTAGAAAACTTTTTGATGTACAATCAGCTCATTTGATCTTTACAATAACATTGTTTTGAAAAAATCAGAGTTATGCCACAACTATCATTTTTAGCAGATAAGAAAACTCAGAGAGGCTAAATGACATCTTTAAATTCATAACATATGCTTTTATGTGGCAGATCCAGTTTTCAAATACAGGCATTCCTACCCTGCTTATTTAACTTACATGCAGAGTACATCGTGAGAAATGCTGGGTTGGAAGAAGCACAAGCTGGAATCAAGATTGCTGGGAGAAATATCAATAACCTCAGATATGCAGATGACACCACCCTTATGACAAAAAGTGAAGAGGAATTAAAAAGCCTCTTGATGAAAGTGAAAGAGGAGAGTGAAAAAGTTGGCTTAAAGCTNATAGTTCATCAGGCACTCTGTCTATCAGATCCAGTCCCTTAAATCTATTTCTCACTTCCACTGTATAATAAGGATTTGATTTAGATCATATCTGAATGGTCTAGTGATTTTTCCCCACTTTCTTCTAGACATTTTATAGTTTCTGGTCTTACATTTAGATCTTTAACCAATTTTAAGTTTATTTTTGTGTATGGTGTTAGAAAGTGTTCTAGTTTCATTCTTTTACAGGTGGTTGACTGATTTTCCCAGCACCACTTGTTAAAGAGATTGTCTTTTCTCCATCGTATATTTTTCCTCCTTTGTCAAAGACAAGGTGTCCACAGGCACGTGGATTTATCCCTGGGGTTTCTATTTTGTCCCTTTGGTCTACATTTCTGTCTTTGTATGAGCACCATACTCTCTTGATGACTGTAGCTTTGCAGTATAGTCTGAAGTCAGTCAGGTTAATCCCTCCAGTTTCATTCTTCTTTCTCAAGATTGCTTTGGCTGTTTGAGGTTTTTTGTATTTCCATACAAACTGTGAAATTATTTGTTCTTGTTCTGTGAAAAATACCATTGGTAGCTTGATATAGTGAATGCATTGAATATATAGATTGCTTTGGGGAGTATACTCATTTTCACTATATTGATTCTTCCAATCCATGAACATAGGATATTTCTCCATCTATTCGTGTCATCCTTGATTTCTTTCATCAATGTTTTATAGTTTTCTACATATAGGTCTTTTGTTTCTTTAGTTAGATTTTTTTTCCTAAGTATTGTATTCTTTTTGTTACAATGGTGAATGTAATTGTTTCCTTAATTTCTGTTTTCTCATTTTTAGTGTATAGGAATGCAAGGGATTTCTGTGTGTTAATTTTATATCATGCAACTTTACTATATTCATTGATTAACTCTAGTAATTTTCTGGTTGTGTCTTTAGGGTTTTCTATGTAGAGGATCATGTCATCTGCAAACAGTGAGAGTTTTACTTCTTTTCCAATCTGGATTCATTTCTTTTTCTTCTCTGATTGCTGTGGCTAAAACTTCCTAAACTATGTTAAATAGTAGTGGTGAGAGTGGGCACCCTTGTCTGGCTCCTGACTTTAGGGGAAATGCTTTCAATTTTTCACCATTGGGGATAATGTTTACTATGAGTTCATCACATATGACTTTTATTATTTTGAGGTATATTCCTTCTAGGCCTGCTTTCTGGAGGGTTTTTATCATAAATGGATGTTGATTTTTTTGTCAAAGGCTTTCTCTGCATCTATTGAGATAATCATATGATTTTTATCTTTCAATTTGTTAATGTGGTGTATCACACTGATTGATTTGTGAATAATGAAGAATCCTTGCATCCCCGGGATAAAGCCCACTTGGTCATGATGAATGACCTTTTTAATATGCTGCTGGATTTTGTTTGCTAGAATTTTGTTGAGGATTTTTGCATCTATATTCATCAGTGATATTGGCCTGTAGTTTTCTTTTTTTTTTTTGGGGGGGGGCATCTTTGTCTGGTTTCAGTATTAGGGTGATGGTGGCCTCATAGAATGAGTTTGGCAGTTTACCATCCTCTGCAATTTTCTGGAAGNTACTGGCCTGCAGTTTTCTTTTTTTGTGGCATCTTTGTCTGGTTTTGGTATTAGGGTTATGGTGGCCTCATAGAACGAGTTTGGCAGTTTACCTCCCTCTGTAATTTTCTGGAAGAGTTTAAGTAGGATAGGTGTTGCTGCTGCTAAGTCGCTTTAGTCGTGTGTGAACCTATACGATCCCATAGATGGCAGCCCACCAGGCTCCTCTATCCCTGGAATTCTCCAGGCAAGAACACTGGACTGGGTTGCCATTTCCTTCTCCAATGCATGAAAGTGAAAAGTGAAAGTGAAGTTGCTCAGTCGTGTCCCACTCTTCATGACCCCATGGACTGCAGCCTACCAGGTTCCTCCATCCATGGGATTTTCCAGGCAAGAGTACTGGAGTGGGGTTCCATTGCTGTCTCTGAGGATAGATGTTAGCTCTCCTCTAAATTTTTGGTAGACTTCACCAGGATTTCATATTAATTCAGTGAAGAGTAAGTTAAGATATAGGGCTTAGTGTGTCATATTTTATTGTGTAGCCTGGAATTCTATTAATATATTTTATAAAAAGTTACAAGGGGGAAAATTTTGCTAGTCTTTGGCCAAAGAAAGTTTAGGAAAATTAAAGATTAAATGAGACCTAGCAAGCTTTATATCAGTCAAGATTATTGTAAAACAATATAATCATACTTGCTTGTCTTACTCTCAGAGGATTTTTTTGCAGCTAGTGTTTTCCAGACTGAGGGTGAACTAGAGTCTGACTATTTCTCTGCCTTTAGGACATGACCAATTGTATTGGCTCTATACTTCACCCTGAAATTCTCCCAAGCTCTCCCAGGCTCTGAATGGATGCATGGATTGTAGCAAGGGAGTGTTTCACTGAGTTTTCCCAAACACGTTTACTGCTGCCTGGCATCAGTCCTCTTTCTCTTCTCCTGCTGCTTTTGGTTACTGTCTGTAAGAAAGGGGGCAAAACCATTGAACCCATCCCTGTCCCAAGTGTGTCAAAGGCTGCAGTATGTGGGATTTGCAGGGTTTCTCTGATGTCCTCACTGTTACCTGGTTCCCATAGACAAGAATTCCTGTGCTCGCAGGTCCCCCAGAGGACTCAGTGCAATGTCTTTTTTGTATTCTTTTCCTCCCTGCCCAGTCTAACACTCACCCTTGGAAGGCAGTGGGTAGAAGCGAGTTCCTGAAGAACACACCCAGAATTGCCTTCCCTTCACAAGTCCCTGTGTCCTTGAAAGGCTCTCACCTTTCAAGCAGCAGATGACTCTTCCTCAGAGCCAAGCATATACACACTGCAGATTCTCTGTCTGTCCAACACGTGTCTGAATCTTGGGGTGCACACAACTTGTGTTAAGTGGAGTTCTCCCACAATACAACCACTACTTCCTGAATCCATTCTGTATGCTGCCTACATGGTGAGTTGTGGTAACCCTGCAAAAATCCCCACTCTCACCGTTGGCCACACAAGGGGCTGGGTCTCTTCCTATGGTGGATCCTTGAGCACCAGGGTGTCTTATTCTCCCCAATGTTCTGTAGCCTTCCCCAAAGAGGACGGTTCTGGAGAGTGATGTATTCTTCTGTTTTCTTGAAGAATCATGTGTTTTATACCAGTCAAAATGGTTCAAACTAAAGAAAGAGAAGTAATTACCAGTATATATTTTAGAACCTAAATTATTACAGTTGAAAATACATTTTATTTAGTTCTTATCTCTANTCAGGGTGTCTTATTCTCCCCAATGTTCTGTAGCCTTCCCCAAAGAGGACGGTTCTGGAGAGTGATGTGTTCTTCTGTTTTCTTGAAGAATCATGTGTTTTATACCAGTCAAAATGGTTCAAACTAAAGAAAGAGAAGCAATTACCAGTATATATTTTAGAACCTAAATTATTACAGTTGAAAATACATTTTATTTAGTTCTTATCTCTATGCCCAGCC
Source organism: Neotragus moschatus (assembly GCA_006410615.1). Classification (NCBI taxonomy): domain Eukaryota; kingdom Metazoa; phylum Chordata; class Mammalia; order Artiodactyla; family Bovidae; genus Neotragus; species Neotragus moschatus. The sequence goes on from SJYA01001198.1 coordinate 2,168,115, forward strand.
ATTATCATTTTTCCTTTGCTTTTTGGAGAAGTCTATTTATTTTTCTAAATACAATCTATTTTTTCCCTGATGGGTCACAATGCTAATTTCTCCCTCCCCTTGGGTTCTTGCATATCCCTTTAACCTGCTGTGTTTTTGCTTTCGTTTTTTGCTCAGGTAGAACTCCATCATCTGATCCAGAGGAGCCAGAAAATCATCTGTTATTTATTCATTAAAAATTAACCCTTAATGTGACTTCCCTGGTGCTCCAGTGGTTAAGACTCCATGCTTCCACTGCAGGGGGCATGGATTCCATACCTGATGAAGCGTTAGTCACTCAGTCGGGTCTGACTCTTTGCGACCGCATAGACTGTAGCCCTTTAGGCTCCTCTGTCCATGGGATTCTCCAGGCAAGAGTACTGAAGTGGATAGCTATTCCCTTCTCCAGGGGATCTTCCTGACCCAGGGATTGAATCTGATTCTCCTGCACTGCAGGCAGATTCTTTACCATCTGAGCCACCAGGGAAACCCATACCTGGTTGGTAACTATAAGACCCTACATGCAGCCTAGCATGGCCAAAAAATAAAAAATAAAAATTAACCCTCAACCATTATCCGTATTTGTTTAGCATATATTAACAAAGTGTCATTGAAGCTGATGAACTGCAATGAAGAGTCATGTACCACAAAATTGTTGTGGCTCCTATTTTCAGATGGAAAAACTGAGGCACTGGGTGGGGAAATGGCTTGCTGGCGTTGGCCATGCCACAAAAACCTGAACTGAATCACTGACTTCTTAATTATTAAAGGCCACTACACTCTGAGTTTCTTTTCTTCCCATCCCATTCCTTACCATTCCTTCCAACACCACCACTATTCTACTTTTTCCGCTTGATAGTAGAAAAAGAAAAAGGTTAATCCAGGGCTTCCCTGGTGACTTAGTGGTAAAGAACCTACCTGCCAATGCAGGAGATGCAGGTTGACTCCCTGGGTCAGGAAGATCCCCTGGAGGAGGAAATGGCAACCCACCCCAGTATTCTTTTCTGGTAAATCCCATGGATAGAGGAGCCTGTTGGGCTACAGTCCATGGGGTCGTAAAGAGTCAGACATGCCTGAGTGACTAACAGACACAGTAGCAACAATAGAAAAGCTGCTAGATAGAATAAAACAATTTAGACCAGAATAAGATGCTATTGTACATGGGCAAATACTGGAATATTTGATTTAATATTTTTCAGGTAAAAATGACAAAGAAATACCTATTTAATCTTAATAATGATTATTAGCCCCTTATTAGACCCTAAGGTCAGAGTTTGGAGAGTTCAGCTTCAGTCTGACCTAATTTTAAAAAAGGCCCTGAAGGAGTACCACAGCAAAATGTCAAGTTCACCGCTGAGTCTACAAAACAATCTAGCCACACAGCACAGAGGGAGGAAGAGAGTCACATCCTTTCAATACTTACTGCCTCCTCTCACTGTTCTACAAAAAGAAAACATCTTCCTGAGCATTACTTTGTTATTGCTGTCACTTTTCTCAGATTTATCACATTTTAAAAATGCATCACCATGTTTTAGATAAATATTTCAAACACGTTTTACTTCTGAGTGCATTAGAGATTAAAAAAAAAAAGTAATTTTAATTAGTGTTTTGTTGCTGCTTGTGATTTCCACCCTTGGCTTTGAAGATCAAAAAATAATAGTATGTGCTTACACGTTATTTACTTTCTCCCACACACTCTGATATTATCTCGCCATTTTCTAATGTAGAACATTGGCATGAAAAATATTGAGTCATAGATGTTTGTGTGTATAGACACCAGAGTTTCAGGGTGGCCTTTAAGCTTTTGTGTGATGGTCAAATGTACTGACTTTGATGATAGGTTCGAACACTACTTGGGTGGCCTTGGGCGACTCACTAACTGTTAAGTCTCAGTTTCTTCATCTGTAAAACGGGAATTAAGGAAGCTACTTAATGTAAAATGCTTAGCATAAATGCCCAGCATGAACTATCTGTGTAATATATGTGTACTGTTGGTTACAAACGTAGACTCTGGAGTTAGGCATTGTGGGTTTACATCCAAATCAACTACATACTTACTGTGCTAATTACTGAACTTCTCAGTGTCTCTGTTCATTCCTTTGTAGCCAGATTTTTTTTTTTCCTTTTGATCTGTGAGGCATATGTACCAATAGTTCCCTGACCAGAGATCAAACCTGTGCCCCCTGCAGTGGAAGCACAGAGTCTTAACCACTGGACCACCAGGGAAGTTCCTGTAACCAGAAATTTAAGCAGAGAATTATAGAGAGGGCTTTTACATCTACCTTTTCAAACTGAGATTTCATGATGAAGGCTTTGCTACTAATTCTGGCAGACAGCTGTCAATTCATGTATCTTGACTAGAATAACTAGAGACCCATGATTTTAATTAGGACTTTGTTTAGAAAATAAAGACATTGACTGGTGAAAAACAGAATTTATTGTAGGACTATATATGGTAGATAAGAATCTCATCAGAACACAGGGAGATGGACAGTGATACAGCAGGCTTGACAGAAACAGGAACTAAAGCAGCATCTGTCTTCCTCTCAGAGGCGAGTAGATCTCTTCATGATATTTCAGCTTTTCCCAGCATTCTTACTCCATTCTGTTCTTGAAACTGACTGGCTTCTTGCGACTCTATTCAAGAATCATTTCTGCTTGCTAATAATCATACCTTGCCTTTTGAGGCTTCTCTAGCCTTGAATCTATGCCATGACCTTACAGCTTGAGTTCTCCCAACTAAATGTTTGAACCTTTCATTTTCCAAAATCCAGTTTTGTGAGAAGGATGAGTGACCCAGATATTCTTTTCAAGCCAGACCACTGGCTACAGTATGAATGGACTTTCCTTGAGTCAATGGTCTCCACTAATTCAAATAGNAATCTATGCCGTGACCTTACAGCTTGAGTTCTCCCAACTAAATGTTTGAACCTTTCATTTTCCAAAATCCAGTTTTGTGAGAAGGATGAGTGACCCAGATATTCTTTTCAAGCCAGACCACTGGCTACAGTATGAATGGACTTTCCTTGAGTCAATGGTCTCCACTAATTCAAATAGCTGGGGCTTGGGGAATTTCATTTATGTGGCAGAGGGAGGTTTCCAAGAGCAGCAGATGTAGGCGGGGCAGGAAGTTAGTGATGTTTCTGGTATCTCCATTGGAAAATGGAGGTCATGGAGTTCATACTCAGAAATTTTTCCACTTAAGTCTCAGTTCAGTCTCATTCAGTTCAGTCGCTCAGTTGTATCCGATTCTTTGTGACCCCACGCACTGCAGCACACCAGGCTTCCCTGTCCATCGCCAACTCCTAAACCTTGCTCAAACTCATGTCCATTGAGTTGGTGATGCCATCCAACTATCTCATCCTCTGTCATCCCCTTCTCCTCCTGCCTTCAATCTTTCCCAGCATCAGGGTCTTTTCCAGTGAATCAGTTCTTTGCATCAGGTGGCCAAAGTACTGAAACTTCAGCTTCGGCATCAGTCCTTCCAAGGAATATTCAGAACTGATTTTCTTTAGGATTGACTGGTTTGATTCCTTGCAGTCAAGGAACTCTCAAGAGTCGTCTCCAACATCACAGTTCAAAAGCATCAGTTCTTCTGTGCTCAGCTTTCTTTATGGTCCAACTCTCACAGCCATACATGACTACTGGAAAAACCATAGCCTTGACTCTACATACCTTTGTCAGCAAAGTAATGTCTCTGCTTTTTAATATCCTATCTAGGTTGGTCATAGCTTTTCTTCCAAGGAGCAAGCATCTTTTAATTTCATGGCTGCAGTCACCATCTGCAGTGATTTTGGAGCCTCAGAAAATACAGTCTGTCACTGTTTCCATTGTTTCCCCATCTGTTTGCCACGAAGTGATGGGACCTGATGCCATGATCTTTGTTTTTCAAATCCTGAGTTTTAAGCCAGCTTTTTCATTCTCCTCTTTCACTTTCATCAAGAGGCTCTTTAGCTGCTCTTCGCTTTCAGCTATAAAGGTTGTGTCATCCGCATATCTGAAGTTATTGATATTTCTAACAGCAATCTTGATTCCAGCTTGAGCTTCATCCAGCCTAGCATTTCACATGATGTACTCTGCATATAAGTTAAATAATCAGGGTGACAATATACAACATTGACTTCCTTTCCCTGTTTGGAAACAGTCCACTGTTCTATGCGTGGTTTTAACTATTGCTTCATGACCTGCATACAGGTTTCTCAGGAGGTAGGTAAGGTGGTCTGGTATTTCTATCTCTTTAAGAATTTTCCACAGTTTGTTGTAATCCACACAAGTCAAAGGCTTTAGCATAGTCAATGAAGCAAAAGCAGATGATTTTTTGGAATTCTCTTGCTTTTTCTACGATCCAACAGATGATGGCAATTTGATTTCTGGTTCCTCTGCCTTTTCTAAATCCAGCTTCAACCTGGAAGTTCTTGGTTCACATACTGTTGAAGCCTAGCTTGGAGAATTTTGAGAATTTCTTTGCTAGGGTGTGAGATGAGAACAACTGTGTGGTAGTTTGGGCATTCTTTGTATTGCTTTTCTTTGGAATTGGAATGAGTCCCACTTAAGTTTATTCTTTCTGTTAGGAAGTTCAGTTTAGTTCCGTCACTCAGTTGTGTCTGACTCCTTGTGACCCCATGAACCACAGCACGCCAGGCCTCCCGTCCATCACCAACTCCTGGAGTTTACCCAAACTCATGTCCATTGAGTCGGTGATGCCATCCAACAGTCTCATCCTCTGTCATCCCCTTTTCTTCCTGCCCTCAATCTTTCCCAGCATCAGGATCTTTTCAAATGAGTCAGCTCTTCACATCAGGGACTTATTCAAATGGTCTTGGCTTGAGACTAATGATGGAAACATGAAGTTTGCTCCAGGATCTGTTTTAGGATCTTTCTACTCAAAGTGTGGTCCATAGACTAGCCTAAGGAAACATTATTATGAACAAAGCTAGTGGAGGTGATAGAATTCCAGCTGAACTATTTCAAATCCTAAAAGATGATGCTGTGAAAGTCTTGTACTCAGTTTACCAGCAAATTTGGAAAAGTCAGCAGTGGCCACAGGACTGGAAAAGGCCAGTTTTTATTCCAATCCCAAAGGAGGGCAATGTCAAAGAATGTTCAAATTATTGCACAATTGCACTCATTTACATGCTAAAGAAGCTGCCTGCTATGCTGGAGACTCTGATTCTATCCCTAGGTCAGGAAGATCCCCTGGAGAAAGGAATGGCAACCCATTCCAGTATTCTTGCCTGGGAAATCCCATGGACAGAGGAGCCTGGTGGGCTACAGTCCATGGGATTGCAAACAGTTGGACACGACTGAGCAACTAACATGCACATGCTAACAAGGTAATACTCAAAATCCTGCAAGCTAGGCTTCAACAGGACGTGAACCGAGAACTTCCAGATATACAAGCTGGATTTAGAAAAGTTGGAGTAACCAGAGATCAAATTGCCTATATCTGCTGGATCATAGAAAAAGCAAGAGAATTCCACAAAAATCTATTTCTGCTTCATTGACTACACCAAAGCCTTTGGCTGTGTGGATCACAACAAATTGTGGAACATTCTTAAAGAGATGGGAATACCAGGCCAACTTAACTGCCTCCTGAGAAACCTGTATGCAGATCAAGAAGCAACAGTGAGAACCGGACATAGAACAATGAACTGGCCCAAAACTGGGAAAGGAGTATGTTAAGGCTGTATATTGTTACCCTGATTATTTAGCTTATATGCAGAGTATATCACATGAAATGCTGGGCTGAATAAAGCTCAAGCTGGAATTAAGATTGCAGGGAGAAATATCAATAGCTTCAGATATGTAAAATGATACCACCATAATGGCAGAAAGTGAAAAGAAACTAAAGAGCCTCTTGATGAAGGTGAAAGAGGAGAGTGAAAAAGCTAGCTTAAAACTCAACATTCAAAAAATGAATATTATGGCATCCCATCCCATTACTTCATGGCAAATAGAATGGAAAAAATGGAAACAGTGACGATTTAATTTTCTGGGGCTCCAAAATTACTGTGTATGTTGACTGCAGCCATGAAATTAAAAGATGTTTGCTCCTTGGAACAAAAGCTATGGCCAACCTACTGCTAAGTCACTTCAGTCGTGTCCAACTCTGTGCGACCCCATAGATGGCAGCTCACCATGTTCCCCTGTCCTTGGGATTCTCCAGGCAAGAACACTGGAGTGGGTTGCTATGTCCTTCTCCAATGCATGAATGTGAAAACTGAAAGTGAAGTTGCTCAGTCGTGTCCGACTCTTCACGACCCCATGGACTGCAGCCTACCAGACTCCTCCATCCATGGGATTTTCCAGACAAGAGTAGTGGAGTGGGGTGCCATTGCCTTCTCCATGACAGCATATTAAAAAGCAGAGACATTACTTTGCTAGCAAAGGTCTGTAGAGTCAAAGCTATGGTTTTTCTAGTAGGTATGTACAGATGCGAGAGTTGGACGATAAAGACGGCTGCTAAGGAATTGATGCTTTTGAATTGTGGTGCTGGAGAAGATGCTTGAGAGTTCCCGGGACAGCAAGATCAAACCAGTCAATCCTAAAGGAAATCAACACTGAATATTCATTGGAAGGACTGACGCTGAAGCTGAAGCTCCAATACTTTGGCCACCTGTTGCAAATGAGCCAACTCACCAGAAAAGATCCTAATGCTGGGAAAGACTGAGGGGAGGAGAAGGAGGCAACAGAAGATGAGATGGCTGGATGGCAACACTGACTCAATGGACATGAGTTTGAGCAAACTCTAGGAGACAGTGAAGGACAGGGAAGCTTGGTGTGTTGCAGTCCACAGGGGCGCAGAATGTTTGACATGACTGAGTGACTGAACATCAACATGGAACAGCAGTCTCAATATCACTTAGGAGCCAATAGATTTCCAACAAAAAGTCATAATCCTAGGCTCCACCTTGAGGCTACTAAATTAGAATATCTATATTACAATTCCTGGATGATTTGTATTTACATTAAATTTTGAGAAATGTGGCTCTAGAATTGGTTTAGACTAGGCCTTCTAAAGTGGCTTCCCTGGTGGCTCAGTGGTAAAGAATCTGCCTGCCAAGGCAGGAGATTGGGGTTTGATCCCTGGGTCAGGAAGATCCCCTGGAGAAGGAAATGGTAACCCACTCCAGTAATATTTCCTGGGAAATCTTGTGGACAGAGAAGCCTGGTAGGCTACAGTCCATGGGGTCCCAAAAGAGTTGGGCATAGGCTAGCGACTCAACAACAAAGGCCTTCTAAAAGTTATAGAAGGTTTTTACAAAGAAACTCCCAGTAGTGCTCTAACCATGTGAGAACCAGTGTTAAGTTGTCAGAATTTTGTAAGTTGCATGATTTTATGTTTGGTAGCTTGAAATTAACTATTCTGAGAATGTTTATTCCATGGAAATTGGCAAGTACTATAAATTTGTGTGTTTTGTACTGGAAAGCCTATTGTCAAACATTTACCAGCATTCCACTGGAAAGTTCTAAATCTAATTCAATCCGGAATTAGAACAGTCTCCTAGGGATTGTTGGACACAGAAGCTCCCATATATGGAAGGGACAAGACAATGAGTTACAATTCCTCAGCAAACTTTCAACCTTGTATGACAATATTATTGTAGATAGTTATTTCTTTATAAAAAACAATCTGAGGGACTTCCCCGGTGGTCAAGTGCCTAAGACTTCATGCTCCCAGTGCAGAGGCCCCAGGTTTGATACCTGGTCAGGGAACCAGATTCCACATGTCTTCAGTCATTAGACTGAAGACTCTGAGTGCTACAACTAAGACCTGGTGCAGCCACGGAAATAAAACTTTTTTTTTTTTTTTTTAATCTGAGTATGAAGCACAAGGAAGGAAGGGAATGTAGGAGTTGGTAATACTCAAAATCTAGATAGGCAGGCAGGAAGACACTGAAGATTCTCCCAGCTGACAGCTGGACAGCTTTGGAGCTGAAACCCAGACATGGAATAGCACTTTCCAAACAGAGGAGAAGACAAGGGTGGGTAGATTCTGGTCCTGGAGACATATCACTTGGGGAAATTTATTACTTGTATTACATTGAATATAAAATTGTTAAACAGAATGACTCCTCCTCAAGTTAATGGTAGGTATGGATGTAAATGTTTCAAGATATAATATAGGGAGTGGATTTTAAAGTGTGATCGCTAGACTAGTGCATCAGCACCACCCAAGAACCTATTGTAAATGCAAATTAATGAGCTTTGCCCTAGACCTACCAGATCAGAAACTCTGGGGAGTAGAGAACAGTGAGCTGAGTTTTAGCAAGACTTCAGGTGATTCTGTTGCACACTCCCGAAGCAGGAAATGTCGCAGAGTTCCTTTTTTTGTCCAATCAGAGGATCCATTTTCAACTTGAACCCCAAATGCAAAATGACTCTTCTTGCANCCTAGACCTACCAGATCAGAAACTCTGGGGAGTAGAGAACAGTGAGCTGAGTTTTAGCAAGACTTCAGGTGATTCTGTTGCACACTCCCGAAGCAGGAAATGTCACAGAGTTCCTTTTTTTGTCCAGTCAGAGGATCCATTTTCAACTTGAACCCCAAATGCAAAATGACTCTTCTTGCAAAGGAGTTTCCAGCACAACTGGAAGATAGGTGAGGAAGGCAGAGAACACAGATTAAGAGAACTACAGGCCTGGGCAAATATTAAGAAACTTTTCCCAGGGAAATTAGCCAGGCAGGCAAGCACCTGGCATGATGCCAAGACTCCTGGAGAGTGAAAACCTTCCTGGAAATCAACTGAGAAAAGTTGCTTCAAAGTGAACTTTGAGGAAGTGCATAAGTACTTGCAGTATTTCTGCAAATACCAACAAAAGTTCTCATTTAAAGGTGACATCCTAGCATACATAGGAATAAGAACAACATGTATCAATTAAGAATTATGCAGAAATTGGAAGAAAGAGTACTAGAACAGCTTATTCATTTTGCTTCTCTGTTTAAGAGCTCTCACTAGTTCCTTAATATAATGACAACATTTAAAGATAAGTACTTCAGTAAATATCTCATTATTAGCCCCGTATCACAGGTAAGGAAATTGAGCCCCAGAAAGGTATAGTAATTTGCCCCAAGTCAAAAAGCTAGAAAGTGATGATACTGGGATTCAAATCTAAGAAGTTTTGTTCCAGAGCACCACTGCTTAAGTAAAAGTGCTCTATTGTTTCCCTTTAATGAGAACCTCATTAAGTCTTACATATTCAGAGGCTTGGAGTTCCCATTTCAGAGGGTGCATTTTTGTAGTTTTTACAAGTCTCAAGCTAAATAACCTCTTTATATATTTTTGTATAGGGACTCTGGACCCTACCTGTCTGATGCTATCAAGTGCTGACTGACAATCAGGTGAGCTACACCTCTACAGGACATTGTTTCAATAAGGCTACTACCACAAGCATATTACATGCTACTCTGAATCCACATACTGGATGTTTAACTTCTCTTGTTATAATACAGACATAGAAGTCAAACACATGGGGGCCAACTGATTCCAACTATGAAAAGGAAGGGATGTTGAATCAAAGGACCAGCATCTCTAATTTTGATGTTTGCAGTTTGTCTGAGATAAATTAGGTGAACTTGCTCTAATTCTGGCATTTACCCTCATATGAAATTCATTTTTAAACATCATGAGAGCAATGGCTATTTTATTCACCCTATGTATGGATAGTCAAAGGGCACTGCTTGTCACATGGTAGGCACTCAGGTATTTGTGTAAGGAAGGGAGGAAGGTAAGGAGAGAGAAAAGAAAGTTATAAAGGTATATTAAATGTCTTTGAATTTTTTTGTATAACAGCCATAAATGTGTGTGTAACCTTTGAAGTAACTGTTTAGGCGTTGACAAACCAGGCCAACAGAGTAGAAGAAAACATATTTCATGTAGAGGAGTACAATATACAAATATGAAATAAACCATTTGTGAAATTTCTACTTTGATCCAGTCCTATGGGCAGCTTCATGGAAGCAAGTTTGCAAGTCAATAATTCATGCATATGTATAATGACTTATTCAACAAATATTTATTGAGAGCCTCCTACCTGCCAGGCAAGTAAGTGTGTGCTGAGGTCACAAAAATGAGTAAGACACCATTTCTGGCCACAAGAGCTCAGACAATTAGTGGGAAAACCAGATACATGGTGGTAATGGTCACACGACTCTGTAAATTAAAAACCATTGAGTCACACAATTCAGATTGGTGAATTGTATGGTATGTGAATTATACTTCGATAAAAACTGTTTAAACAGAAAGAAACAGGTATAAGCCCTGTACAAAACCAGGAAGAGGTGGCCATAACTCAGCCTGGGAAGAGGAAGGCATCATCAATGAATAGAGCCGGAGCTGAAATCTTAATTAAAAAAAAAAAGTTACCTAGGTGATATGGTACAGGACGTTCCAGAAGGGACAGAATGAACAAAGGCATGGAAGTGAGAAACCGGGTATGTGTACAGGGGTGGGGGTCGGAGTTGGGGNATTGGGGGCAGGAGGAGAAGGGGACGACCGAGGATAAGATGTCTGGATGGCATCACTGACTCGATGGGTGTGAGTCTGAGTGAACTCTGGGAGTTGGTGATGGACAGGGAGGCCTGGCTTGCTGCGATTCATGGGGTCGCACAGAGTTGGACATGACTGAGCGACTGAACTGAACTGAACTGAACTGAATGGCTAGTCACTGATTAAGTCATGATACAGCCCCACAGTGTAGTTACTTGCAGCTCTAAAAACATAGTCTTTATGAAGTGATGTGAAATTACTGCTGTAATATTTACATATGAATGTACCATTATGAAAGGTATGCTGCTAAATCACTTCAGTCGTGTCCGACTCTGTGCGACCCCATAAATGGCAGCCCACCAGACTCCCCTGTCCCTGGGATTCTCCTGGCAAGAACACTGGAGTGGGTTGCCCTTTCCTNAACATAGTCTTTATGAAGTGATGTGAAATTACTGCTGTAATATTTACATATGAATGTACCATTATGAAAGGTATGCTGCTAAATCACTTCAGTCGTGTCCGACTCTGTGCGACCCCATAAATGGCAGCCCACCAGACTCCCCTGTCCCTGGGATTCTCCTGGCAAGAACACTGGAGTGGGTTGCCCTTTCCTTCTCCAATGCATGAAAGTGAAAAGTGAAATTGAAGTCGCTCAGTTGTGTCCAACTCTTCGTGACCCCATGGATTGCAGCCTACCAGGCTCCTCTGCCCATGGGATTTTCCAGGCAAGAGTACTGGAGTGGGGTGCCATTGCCTTCTCTGATGAATACATGACATTATATATATGTGTATAGATATATATACATCTCTTATAAATAGGTGTGTATATCTATATCTGCGTGTGAAAATGGGCTCTAATACCTTTACATGAAAAAGCAAGGTGTAGAACAGTGAGTGGGCTTCCCAGGTGACTCAGTGGTAAAAAATCTACTTGCCAGTGTAGGAGATGCAGGAGACATGTGTTTGATCCCTGGGTCTAGAAGATCCCCTGGAGGGAAGAAATGGCAACCCACTCCAGTATTCTTGCCTGGAGAATCCCATGGACGGAGGAGACTGGGGAGCTATAGTCCATGGGGCTGCAAAGAGTTGGACATAACTGAGCATGTGCACACACATGCATTCACACAGACCTGTGACAAGCCATCTGACTCCTCCTGAAGCAGCATGTAAAATGATATCTTATTGTGGTTGAAATTAATATTTACCTGCTAGCTAATGAGACTGTACATTTTTCCATATAATAATTCATCGTTTGTATTTCCTTTTCAGTTAGAAATCGATTCATCTCTTTTGTTTATTTTTCAGTTGGGTTGATCTTACATATTCTGGGTGTTAATTCTTAGGCCAGTGTGTGTGTTACTATTCTCCCAGTTTTTGGCTTGTCTTTTCAAGTATCTTTTGATAAATGTTCTTTGTTTTTTAATTTATTTTAATTGAAGGATAATTACCTTACAGTATTGTGGTGGTTTTTGCCATACATTGAAATGAATCAGCCTTGGGAATACATGTGTTCCCCATCCTGAACCCCCCTCCCGCCTCCCTCCCCATCCCGTTCTTCAGTTTCATCCCAGTGCACCAGCCCTGTCTCATGCATCGAACCTGGACTGGCGATCTATTTCACATATGATAGTATACATGTTTCAATGCTATCCTCTGAAATCATCCCGCCCTCGCCTTCTCACACAGAGCCCAAAGGCTGTTCTTTACATCTGTGTCTCTTTTGCTGTCTCGCATACAGGATCATTGTTACCATCTTTCTAAATTCCGTATATATGCATTAGTAATACTGTATTGGTGTTTTTCTTTCTGACTTACTTCACTCTGTATAATAGGCTCCAGATAAACAAGTGTCCTTAACACTAACAGAGTCACTTTTTAGTGCTTTTGGGTTTTGTTTGTGAAATTGTCCCTCCTCAAAGATTGTAAAGACTATTTACCTATATTCTGAAAGTCTTTTAAATTTTGCCACTCACATGTAAGTCCTTAGTCCATCTAGATTTGATTGTGTGTGTATGGTGTGAGATAGGGATCTAAATATACTCTTTTCCACATTGATAATCACTCGTCTTAACACCACTTATTGCATTCTTTGCCCAGTGATTTGCGATAACATCTCTTATCATATTTCCATATCCATATGTGCGTAGGTCTGTTGCTGGGCTGTTTATTGTTTCATTAGTCTGTTTTTCTAGACTTGTACCAATACCAAAGTGCCCTAATTACCATAGCTTCATAATAAGTCTTAACTTCTGGTAAGGCAGTTCCCTTCACTTTGTTCTTATCCTTCAGAAGTAATTGGGCAACTTGAATGCATTATCTGTGCGAAATTAAATAAAATTTAAGAAAAGTTCAGGATACATATACATAATCCATAAAGATAGAGCTAACATATTCTGTTGGGTCTAAACTAGATTCAGTTAAAAATAAATGAGGACACAGTTCTTCAATTAGATTTGTTTACTTGGCTTTCATTTCAAGAAGTGCAGTTTCCATTTTTACACTTCTTAAAGATCATGGTTAACAGTCACAAAATCTGGAATATTTTTGTTTTGGAAAACATGGAGAATATAAAAACTGTGATTGTAATAATGAATATTAATATTTTGTTTTTTCCTTTTAAGTCTTGATACATCATCAAAGGCATAGTCTTTCCAAGGTGACTTCTCAGACGTCTCTTTATCCTTGTTCCATGTCCATTCCAGTGCCTAACAGATATTTTGCAGCCGCTGCGAAGTAAGTATTTTATATTTTGGTTATTTCATCTGCTACCATTTCAGTCTTTGATTAGAAAACATTATGCTTGGTTCCTTAAAGACATACAAGGACATATAGTTGTAAAAGTTTAACATCTCTGCTTTTTTGATAGTTCTGAAGGAGAGATATGACTAATTATAATAATACGTCATATGTATTGAACACTGACATTCAATAACTAACTTAATCTCGGCAGCAACTTTTTGTGAACCCCATTGTTATTATGCTCTTTTTTAGAGGTGGAGAGCAAGACACCAGTAGATTATTGTAACTTGCCCAGGGTCACAGAGCTAGTAAGTGTCAGAGCTAGGATTTTGTGACATAAGTATTTAAATTGGTCTCTGCCATCAATTCCTGTCTCACAGGTCCTAAAATCCTTGTGATCTTCTCAGTCACAGGGGTGCTAGGAGAGCAGTTTTCAAAAATACCTGGCCTTTGGCCCAGTTCCTGATACAGAGCTCCTAAAACCCTTAATATTTCCTGGGTCATAGGCATATCTCTGTCTAGCGAGGCATCTCTTGGTAGCCTCCTGAAAGGGGACTGGTCACTATAAAGATCAAGCTAAGATTAGAAGCTTGGAACTTCCAGCCCTGCCTTCCATCCTCCAGGGAGGAGAGAGGGGCTAGAGGTTGAATTCATAATTGCTTATGCCTCCATGATGAAGCCTCCATAAAAATCCCTGAACTGTGGGGTTTGGAAAGCTTCTGGATTGCTGAACTCATCCAGCTTAGAGCATCTGCTGCTTCATCCAGATAGATAGTGTCAGAACCGTGTTGAATTGCCAGCGGTCCAGCTCGTAGTGGGTAACTGGAGGTTGTGAGGGACATATACACACATTTAGTGTCAGAATTGTCGTGAGTAGGGAAAGCAGTTTCATATCTAACTATACTCCCTGTGTGCATCTTACCTCCTCGTTTCTAACTTAACAGTGTATCTTGGAGATTGTTTCAGATGGAGCTTTTATTCATTTTTTTAAATAATTGAGATAAAATCAACATATAACATTATGTTAGTTTCAGGTATGTGACATAATGATTTTCTTTTAATTTATTTTTTTATTGAAGGATAATTGCTTTATAGAATTTTGTTGTTTTCTGTAAAACCTCAACATGAATCAGCCATTGGTGTACATAAATCTCCTCCCTTTTGAACCTCTTTCCCATTTCCCGCCCCATCTCACCCCTGTAGTTGATACAGAGCCCCTGTTTGAATTTCTTGAGCCATATAGCAAATTCCTGTTGGCTGTCTATTTTACATGTGGTAATGTAAGTTTCCAGGTTACTCTTTCCATACATCTCACCCTCTCCTCCCCTCTCCCCAGGTCAATAAGTCTGTTCTCTATGTTTCTCCACTGCAGTTCTGTAAATAAATTATTCGGTACCATTTTTCTAGATTCTGTATATATGCATTAGAATACAATATTTATCTTTCTCTTTCTGACTCACTTCACTCTGTATAATAAGTTATAGGTTCATCCACCTCATCAAAACTGACCCAAATGTGTTCCTTTGCAACATAATGATTTAATGTTTGTTTATATTGGGAAATACCACAAGAGGTCTAGTTAACATCCATCACCATATGGAGTTACAGGTTTTCTTCCCTTGTGATGAGAACTTTAGAGATTTACTCTCAGCGACTTTCAAATATATATTATAGTATTATTACATTGTAGCCCATTATTACATTATGTAAATTTTACATTGTAGTATTATTAATTATAGTCACCGTATTGTACATTACATCCCCATGACTTATTTTATAATTGGAAGTTTGTACCTTTTGACAACTTTACCTATTTCGCCTATACCCCACTCCCTGCCCTGCCTCTGGCAGCTGAAATCTGTTTTCTGCATCTGTAAGTTCATGGTTTTTTTTCTTTTAAGGTTATACATATATGTGAAATCACATGTATTTGTTTTTCTGTCTGACTTAGTTCACTTAATATAAGAGAAAGGTCCATCTGTACTGGCACAAATGGCAAGATTTCATTCTCATAATGGCTGAATACTATTTCTCTGTGTGTGTGTGTGTGTGTGTGTGTGTGTGTGTGTGACATTTTCTTTATATATCCTTCCATTAGTGGACTCTTAGATTGCTTCCATGTCTTGATTATTGTATATATGGCTACAGTGAACATGGGTATAATATTTCATTGGGTCTGTGTACCACAATTTTACTTAATCATTCCCCTATTGATACACATTTATCTTTCCAAAAGACATGTCTTTTGCTATTATAAATGATCCTGCATTAAAGGATCATGTACATAGATCTTGTCAAGTGTTATGAATATTTGTAGTATGAACTCAGAAATAGAATTGAATCAAAAGTTGTGTGCATTTATAATTTTCATAGGTAATACCAAATTGCCTTCATAGAGATCCTGTATAATCAAAAATTTTGAACTTTGCCAATTTGATAGGTAATAAGTAGTAACATCATGACTTTAATTTTTATTTTATTATTATTATTGAGGTTGTTTGTCTTTTTTATCTGTTTAAGAATCATTTATGGTTTCTTTACTGTGAGTTTTCTGTTTATATCCTATTCCCATTTTTTTGCTGGTGATTAGTAGGAGGTCTTTATAAATTAGCATATATCTGCACTATAACTTTCATATGTTTTAACTGTTATAGTGGAGGAATGGACCAGGTGCTATGCGCTTACAGATGAAAGGTCATTTAATTCTTCCTGGAGGAGAATACAGCAGGAAGTATTTGAGCTGAGTCTTGAAAGATAGATAGGGTTTTGCAGGGAAATTTTGAGAAAGGTGTTTCAGTGGTGCAGAGGCATGAAAGTAAATGACATGAATACAGGATGAAGAAAGAAGAGGCAGAAATGTTACTAGAAAGGAGACTTCCTTTGAGTCTGAATAGTACGTGGGTTCTTTTTGGTTGAGAATTTGAAACAGTATTGGTTGTACCAGTTTACATCCCTACCTAGTAGTGAGTGAAAGTGTCCTAATTTTTAACAACTCTGGAGATAGTCAGTCTTTGTTTGTGTTTCTTCATTGTCTGTTTGATTTATACATTTTGCCCATTTTTCTTTTGAGCTGTTTGTCTTTTTCCTTTCTGTTTTGTGGAAGTATTTGTTTGTTAGGAACATAGATTATTTTGAGAATATTTTTTTAATGTTATTTTCTTTTATCTTATAGAAATTTTTTATTTTATGTCTTCCCCATATTCTATTTCAGTACAACTTTAAAAGAGTTTTCCCTCACTTAAAAACTGTAGCATATGAAATATGCATGTTAAAAAAATGTTAAAATGTTAAGTGTTAAAAAAATAAAGTTTTGTTTTTTTTTTACTGTTAATTTGAAAAAAAAACTATGAATAATTATTGTGGCGAGCGGAGACTACTCCCCCTTCCCCTGTGTGGCCTTCTCTCGTGGAGCATAGGTTCTAGGTGCGCGGGCCTCAGTAGTCCCAGCACGTGCGCTCAGCAGCTGTGGCACACAGGCCTTATTGCTCCGTGGCATGTGGAGTCTTTTCAGACCAAGGAGTGAAGTCATGTTTCCTGCATTGGCAGGCAATAATTCTTGTCCACTGAGCCACCAGGAAAGTCCTAGCTGTGGTTTTAGTTTATAATGTATTGGCTTTATAATATACTAAAAAATAGTTTTTTCCTGGCTAATTTTTTATCATGGATCTGAGACAGGGTAGAGGGGCTTGAATTCTCTCTTCTGTCTTATCACTCTGAATCTCCTCTCTTCTCCATGGTTTGCCAGTGATGTCTCTGACTCTGGTTCTACTTCTCTCTTGACAATAGATCTTTTTCTTGCTTCTTGGGTTGCATCTCACAATTTTGTATTGACCGCTAGATACTTTGTGTAGAACAGTTGAGACTAAAATACATAGTATTTGTGCCTGGAAAGGGACATACCTCTTCTAGCAAATGTTGTTGAGCTGGGGTTTGGTTTTGTTATTGCTGTGTTTGCCACCAGCAACATCAAATTTCTGGACTGTTACCTTGTGCTTAGGGTGAAGGCTGGGTTGCTGGAAGGTTTTTCCCCCTCAGTATTCCTGTCATGCTTAGTGTTGAGCCTTGGCTGTGCAGCTACGCCTCAGAAGGGGGTTGCTCTCCGTATTCTGGCTCCTCTCCCTAGTAGAAGACTGCTGTTGCTTATTGCTCAGTGCTTGTTAGGCTGGTGATGGGTGTGGAAGGGATTCTCAGTTTCTAAAGCCAGCCTTTGTCTTAAGCAGGCCCAGTGTTGCTGGTCCTTGGGGATGGTTTTCTCTATATTTCTCTCCTCTCCTGGCATGGTCTACATCTATCGAAAGTGTTGTGCCACAGTGTCTGGGCCCTTCTGGAGCTTTATCGGTAGAGGATATCACGATCAGGACTGTGTGCTAGCCTCCCTCAAGGATAGAAGTTTTAGTATTTTTTCTTCTTTCTAGTGTTTTATTCTTCTTCTTTCATTTCCCGACACATTTCCTTTCTTTCATTTACCTGTGCCCTGGAGCGGCGGTCCCCCACCTTTTTGGATCAGGGACTGGTTTCATGAAAGACAGTTTTTCCATGGACCAACCGTTTGGGGTGCGGATGTTGGTTTCAGGATGATTCAAGTGCGTTACATTTATTGTGCACTTTATTTCTGCTATTACGTCTGCTCCATCTCAGATCCCAGAAAGTTGGGGACCCCTGCCCTAGAGGGCTGCAGGGTTACTTGTCTTTCTGGCAGCAGTGGCTGCTCTTCTCTGTGCTGCACCCTCGAAGGAGGCTCTATCTCCTGGCCTACTCCAGTCTTTCCTAGAGGAACCTGGTGGAGGTCTAAGGACGAGTGAGCGTGAACTTCTGTGTCTGGATCTCTCGGGTTCAAACTGTCACACTAGCACTAAAAGTTTAGCTGAGTTTGTTTGTTTGTTTTTTTTTTCTTTTTCTTCTTACCTGCCTGTCTTCCTTTCATTCTTTGCTCTAGGCAAGATCCTCCTGGCTGTACACATGTGGAGTGGAGGGTATGGGAAGATTTCAGACCTACTTGGTTGCCCTGCCATCATCAGCTCTGTGATGGGTTCAAGAAAAGTTGTGATTCTGTCTGCCTGTCATTGTTAATGCTCTTTCCAGCTTTTATTTCTATTGACTAGGTTTTATTCTGTCAGTTTTTACACTGTAAGTGTAAGCAGTACTTACGCATTTCATTTAATGAATAAACCAGCATCAGAGATGTTAGTGAATTTATTTATGTGATTACACTGAGAAATAAGAATTCCAGACATTTGCATTCCATTATTAGTTATATGCCTTAGGCATTTTCTCTTTAGTTCTGTTTAGTTCAGTTTAGTTTGACTGAGGTCGTGTGTCCCCTACTCTCACCCTGATTCCTCAAATTAAAGACTTACTCAGCCTTACAAAGACTTGGATCTCTAGGGTCATAGATCTTCAAGGTTCTTGAAATGAACTTTATTATAGTACTGATTTTTTTTTGGTCTTGTTTTATTTGGCTAAGACCGTGGAATTGTTTTTCCTTTCATGGTGTTGGAGTTAGGAGACAGGAGAAGCAGGGAGAAAGTTATTATCTGACTGCAGTCTCTTATGACTCATTCAGTCTGCATGGTTTAGTTACCCAGGTAACTGCAGCTCAACTGTGTTCTCTCTGGTTCAGACTACCAGGTGCTTCTCCCTCACCTTCCCCAAAACCTTTCTAATACAATTATTTTACTCCCTGATAACATAGCTTCTATGTTCTCCGGATAGGGCCTTACTGAATAAACAACAGAGTTCTTCTGGATGTGATTCTTATGAATAAAGACACACCTTTTGGAGCGTCAGGGACAACAGCAGGTGGTGGGTTTGTAAAATTGATTATTATTGACAGATTTTAGTCAGTTGCAGTTTTGTGTTGTAGGCTTCCCTGGTGGCTCAATGGTAGAGAATCTGCCTGCCAATGCAGGAGATGCAGGTTTGTTCCCTGGGTTGGATGATCTCCTGGGGAGAAAGAAATGGCAACCCACTTCAGTATTCTTGCCTGGAAAATCCCATGGACAGAGGAGCCTGGTGGGCAACAGTCCATGGGGTTGCAAAAGAGTTAGACACAACTTAGCAGCTAAACAACAACAATGATGTTTTACTTTATTTATTTTTACAAGTGTTCATTTGTAACTCAACAGTATTTTCATTGAACCATCTCAAACCATTCAAAAAACCATCTCAAATTTTGTGAAACAAGGTCCAAAGCATGAATAAGTGAACTGCTGTATACCCAACTTAATCTCTTTATGTTCCTGACTTCTATCAGGTTTTGCAAATATTAATTTAAAAATAACATTTTAGTCTCTGGGAATTTCATATTAGTAATTGTTAATTAGATGCATAGGTTCAGCCGTGGTGAAGAATTTAGTGGTGAAATCAGAAATTTATGGAAAGTAAATCTGTGGGTTATAGCTACAATTTTTATTCATTTGTTTATTTGAGATCGTTTATTACTAAAACAGGCTCTCTAGGCTCCTGCCCCTATTGGCCAATCTACTCTTTTACTAAATATAATATGTGATTTCTTCAATTTGGAAGGTTTCAGGATTTTGCGGTGTGCTTCCACATAGTGCTGAGGCACGCTGCATCCGCCGCATAGTGCACTCCGGCACCTATTTAGACCTGCCGGCGGTCCAGTAGGGCACCCGTGTTCCATTAAAAATGAGTGTTGTCATTACCTGCTATTCTGTCAAATTGCTCATTAGCTAGGAGGATACTATTATTAGTTGTAGTAATAAGCATTCATTGAGTGCTGTAAGTGAGCATGGAATTATATGTTGGATTGGTTTTTGAGTTTTTTTCTAAATATCATTTTACTGTCATCCATTTCTTTTGCATAAATTTTATAGGACCTCATACTAAGTTTTCTATTGCTGCCATAGCATATTACCACAGACCTTGTGGCTTAAAGCAACTCAAGTTTATCATCTTGCAGTTCTGTAGGTCAGAATTCTGATATGGATCTCACTAGACTAAAATTAGGGAGCTGTCAGGGCTTCGGTCCTTTCTAAAGGCTCTAGAGGAGAATCTATTTCCTTGCCATTTCCAGCTTCAAGAGCTACCCATATTCCTTAGCTCGTGGCTCCCCCTTCCTCCATCTTCGAAGCTAGCAGTGGCATATTGGGTCCATTTCATGCTCAGATTTCTCCTTCCCACTGCAGTGAGATGAGGATGAGAAAGGAGAAGGTTTCTCTGCTTTCATGAACTGTGTGATTAGACTGGGCCCACCTGAAGAGCCCAGCATCCTCTCAAGGTAATCACTCTGCCAAGCCCTTTTTGCTCTGCAGGTGTGGCCATATTTGGGAAGCCGTAATCCTGTCTACCACAGAACCCAGACGTCTTCTAGAATAGTATTTCCCTAATTTAAAGCGTTTATGGTTAAACGATTAAAGGTGTGATTGGAATTAATGCTGAGAAAGTGTATCATATCACCTCTACTGTCTTCTTAGCTTCAAACTCTTACCTGCAATTACCTGTGGAACACATTTTCTTAGGTGTTTTGTAAGCGCCTTGTNGTGGCTCCCCCTTCCTCCATCTTCGAAGCTAGCAGTGGCATATTGGGTCCATTTCATGCTCAGATTTCTGCTTCCCACTGCGGTGAGATGAGGATGAGAAAGGAGAAGGTTTCTCTGCTTTCACGAACTGTGTGATTAGACTGGGCCCACCTGAAGAGCCCAGCATCCTCTCAAGGTAATCACCCTGCCAAGCCCTTTTTGCTGTGCAGGTGTGGCCATATTTGGGAAGCCGTAATCCTGTCTACCACAGAACCCAGACGTCTTCTAGAATAGTATTTCCCTAATTTAAAGCGTTTATGGTTAAACGATTAAAGGTGTGATTGGAATTAATGCTGAGAAAGTGTATCATATCACCTCTACTGTCTTCTTAGCTTCAAACTCTTACCTGCAATTACCTGTGGAACACATTTTCTTAGGTGTTTTGTAAGNAGGAGGAGGGGACAATAGAGGATGAGATGGTTGGATGGTATCACTGACTCAATGGACATGAGTTTGAGTATGCTCTGGGATTTGGTGATGGACAGGGAAGCCTGGAGTGCTGCAGTCCATGGGGTTGCAAAGAGTTGGACATGACTGAGTGACTGAATTGAATTGCTTTAAGTACATTTTGCTTTAATTTTAATACATGTGAAATGTCACAAGTATGCTTGGTTCTGAGGGATTTTAAAATTGTTTCATTTTTACTTGTCTCTAAATTGTGATTTCCATCTATAGAGTTTTGTGATATTTTATGATATGATCTTAAAGGCTAACTGGAGCATAACTTTCAAACATAATTTAATCCAAAGGAAAATGTTTTAGAATCAGGATTAGAAAATCTTGGAGTGGAAATTTCACATATAGTTCTTTGATGTTTCAAAATTGGCTCTGCTTTCATGTTTGTTGTGATGAGAGCCCTGATTTTGGAGCCAAACCACCTCTGTTTGGTTCTGGGTCTGCCACTTAAAAGTGCAGACTGATTTGTTCTCCCCAAGCCCTCAACTTCCTTGTCTAGAATGTGTGGTCAATATTAGTACTTGCCTTGTAGGGTTGTTGTATACACTTGGTGAGCTAAACCATGTAACGTGTTTAGCACGTTACAAGTATTTGAAGTATACTTAGCACATTACAAGTATTGTAAGAATACTTGTCACATGCCAAGGATTCTTTTTATGTAAATTATTATTGTTCAGGGCTTCCCACGTAGCTCAGTCAGTAAAGCATCTACCTGTAATGTAGGAAACCTGAGTTTAATTCCTAGGTTGGGAAGTTCCCCTGGAGAAGGAAATGAAAATTCACTCCAGTATTCTTTCCTGGAGAATCCCATGCACAGAGGAGCCTGGCAGGCTACAGTCCATGAGATCGCAAGAGTCGGAGACAACTTTGCACTATCTTTCTATTATTGCTCAGGGGAGCATAGTATGCCATTTAGGGATTAAAGAATTTGTAAAAAGAAAAAATAGTAACAGGAAAATAAAATTCCAGAATCATCCTTAATTTTGCTAGAGTTCAAGTGTATGTAGTTTACTGTGTAACCCCAAACTAAGGCTTTGAATGACATATTGTGGTAAGATTTTATGCAAAGAGAATCATTGGTAAGATAATTGTTGCCCAGGCAGTATTACTCTAAAAAGTTGCTTCAATTTTAAAACAGCTAAATTTTTAAATGGAGTATACTGTAGAAGTAAAGTAATTATTCTGGGTACCTGCCTAAATTAATTTAAAATGTCTTCTAAAAATTGAAATTATTCTCTTTGCTTTTAGAATGGACTTAGACTATGCATAATAAATTATAAGTAAACTTGTCTTTGACCATCCCACTCCTCTTTTATTTTTTTGGAGGCAAAAGGAATTTTAGTTTTAGTTCTTTGTGAAACTGATTTTAGATTCAGTTGTCTTGATGCTCCAAATTTAGGAAAGTGAGGTGGTTGCTAATGATATGGCAGCTAGTGGTTATTAATTTTACATGTGATCTTGCAAAAATTTCAGCATTTTTTTCAGTTTTGATGAACATACAAATTCAACTTTGTTTGGACTGTATGAACCATGTACATATCAGTGCAATGTTCTAGCTTGTAGAACCAACATAAGTAATCAACACTTTTGACTAACATAACCCCATGGAAGAATTAAACCTATTAAATGCTTGTTTGTTTATAATGGATGTGGCTATTTTTTAAAAGCAAACATTAGAAAATGTTTTGCTTCTGAAGATTTTCATAATTGGTAAATATGTTCATACAATCCTTGTGTTTGAAGAAAGGAATTGTGCTTAATATGTATTTTCTAAATTATAAAAAATTATTACTACATTGAACCTAATTTTTAGAAAAATAAAGCTTTTAATGTAATCTAAGGTTATCTTTTCCCTCCTGATTTTCAGATTTTGGATGATGAAATTCAAGCAGATTTTTATGTAGCTGTTCCAGAAATAATGCCTGAGCTTAGTCCATTAAGGAAGAAACTGAAAACAAGATTTCCTAAGTTTAATCGAAGTAAGGGAGAGTTCTTTTACTACTTCAGTACTCTATCAACAACTTTCTAATATATATGTTTAATTAGAAAACAAAATTGCCAATATATGTGTAGAATAAATAATATGCTCTCTGGTATTTCAGTTTTGTGTTACATAAGAACGTGTAGAATTTTTTTCCTTTGGCATTAATATTGGTGATGTAATGNTAAGTTTAATCGAAGTAAGGGAGAGTTCTTTTACTACTTCAGTACTCTATCAACAACTTTCTAATATATATGTTTAATTAGAAAACAAAATTGCCAATATATGTGTAGAATAAATAATATGCTCTCTGGTATTTCAGTTTTGTGTTACATAAGAACGTGTAGAATTTTTTTCCTTTGGCATTAATATTGGTGATGTAATGTAATTTGAAAACCTAGTTGCTTGATAATACCAGATCTTTAAATTTAGGCCATATTCTTGTTTTAAATTGGTGAAACACATTACTCGCTAGGTATATTATCATCATAGTGTCTTATGTCTCTTTATCAAAATAACATGTATGCTCGTTTATGTTAGCATTCAGCATCTGTATATGCTGGCTTACTATGTATGGTTCTGCAGTTATTTCCCCTGAGCAACTTTCCCCTTATNTGTAATTTGAAAACCTAGTTGCTTGATAATACCAGATCTTTAAATTTAGGCCATATTCTTGTTTTAAATTAGTGAAACACATTACCCGCTAGGTATATTATCATCATAGTGTCTTATGTCTCTTTATCAAAATAACATGTGTGCTCGTTTATGTTAGCATTCAGCATCTGTATATGCTGGCTTACTGTGTATGGTTCTGCAGTTATTTCCCCTGAGCAACTTTCCCCTTATGAATATTTGCCCCTTATGAAATTTAGTAAGAAAAGTATGGATGCTACATAAATAGCCTTGTTATAAAGTATGAAGTATTATATGATAAATTCACAAGATGCAGTAGGTGTTCAGTAGAGGAGAAATTTATACATAGATGGGGAAATCAGAGATGGCATCCTAAAGGGCGTGACGTTTAAACTGTACATTGAATAATTTGATGAGCAGACTAAGAGGGATATTTTAAGTAGAATCTGTTAATCATAGACACTGAAGTAAGTCAGAATTTACAGACTACATTGAAGAAATATCAGTTAGTTTTCTTTGGAGGTAGTGAATGATACCCCTACTTTGAAATGAAAAAGAATATGTTAGAAAGGTAGATTGATGCTGTATTGAGCAGAATCTTGAATTAAGATCCTCATAAATTTCGACCTTGATTCTGTATTCAGCAGGACTCTCTTAGAAGTCTTTTTTTAAGCTGGAGGATTCTTTAGAGCTTTAGTCTAGCAAGAGTTTGTAAAATGTACTGGCATGAAATCAAAAGTAGAGGCAAGGAGACCAGTTCAGAGATTAGTAAAGGTGAGACTTAAAGTCTTCATAATGAGTCTCGAGTAAAGAGGACAGATGTCAGAGATAATAAGACTTTGCACTGTGTAGTTAGGAATGGACATGTTAAGAGAGAGAAAGGAAAGAGTCAAAATGATGCTGAGATTTTTAAGCCTAGGGATCTCTCCTAATAAGTTGATATCATTAATGCAAATGGGGAGTAGGTTTGGGAGGAAAGAGTACGTTCACTAGCATAGTTTCTTTTAGGTGGTGCTGAATATCTGCTATCGATAGATGATTTTTCAAATAAAATTTTGTAAGGTAAAAGAGCAGATATTTTAAAATTATTTTAGTAGATCTTCAAATTTTAAGTCTAGTTGAGCTAAAAAAATCCTGCTAAAATTCTTCATACATGATAGCCGCTAATGCTCATCTGAGTTATAGACCATGTTCTGTACTATAAGCAAATTCAAATGGACCCTTCAGTTCTTTTGTTATATTGGAGTTTTATTTATTTTTAACAGCCTGCATTGAATAACATATCCTTGTGAGATACTGGACGGAGGTTTGGTAGTTGTTATTAGGAATTTCCATTATAGTAGTGTTTGTTTTCATGGAATCACACTATATTCTTTCCTAAGTAAGACTTGAAATTGAACATTACTTTTAAAATTAAACCAGAATTGCAGTTGAATTTGAAGATAATTCTCTTAATTTTTTTCCTAATTGAATTCAAGCTCAATAAAGCCAAATGATACTAAAGATAGTCAATTAAAAGTGAAACTGAATTCCGAGTATATCTGTATTCAGCTCGCTTATTGCTTTGCACAGTTAACTGGTTTTTCACGGAAATTAATTTTGTCACCTTTGCTAACTTTATCCATTCTTTGAATAACTTTTGGTCTCAGTTTCCTTTAATGTTGAGGTTTTTTAATTGCCATTTTCATCACAAAATTTGGGATAGTTTTAGTCTGAAAGGTTTTCAAAGAACATTTCTTTATTACAAATAAGAAAAGTTTCCCCTGAAAATGTTTATTTTTATTAGTGGGCTTTACTTTATTTCTGCTTTCATAATGAATCATAGCTTCTGTATATAATGGTCAAGTTACCTAGGTATGTCCCCCACCTCCATTTGCTTACCAGAGCATCTTGGAGAAGCAGACCTTTCACCTTCTCCAACTTTTTCTTCTTACCCCCACACGATCTGTTCAACAGCACTGGCAAAACATTTGTGTTCTTTAAACATGAAGACAAACGATTAACCTGTCAAAAATGTTAAAACAGAGTACACCAGATGTGCATTAGAACGAATGAAGCTTGTTTTATGCACTTTTAGAGCTTATTCAGATTCTTGTTTAGGAACATTTGATTCCCCTTACATCCAACAAAAGAGGTTGGGTACACGTAAGGGTAAAGTAGGAATTACGTTCTCAGCAAATGGATGGGATTAAAAAACAAACAAACAAGCCCCTGCAGCTGAGCTCATTAGTTTCCCATTTTGTCTTACATTTTGTCTTTGTAATAGGAGTGGGTGTGACTAACTTGGCTGGACTGAATGTGCACATTTTGCAGTTTTGTTTTATTTTAATTGCTTACATAACTATAAGCAAGTTCTCTATTTTTTCCAATGCACATTTGGCATATTTTCTTAGTATTTTTTATCTCATTAAAAAAAAAGACATTTAAAACTTTCTTTTTAAAATTTCTTTGGAAGAAATTGGGTTTCATTTTCCTTGTCAACTAGCTTCCCCCCAGTTCCCTGCCACAATATAACCTCTAACATTTTTTCATATCTAACATAGATATACATTTTATTGATATTTTTAAATTAAGTTTTCTTTATTCCTAATCTTACTAACATTTACTAAATAGAAAATACTAGTATGAAAATATCTTGACTTATAAAGCATACTAAGTTGTTGGCAGGTAAGGGACATGATTAGAAAATTGGACCCATTACTGTGTGTTCCTCTTTACACATAGCTCTTAGAACTGAACATCAGTGTTGCAGTTGGAGTCTTGTCAAAAGGATATTCCAGCAGGCTTGTCTATATTCACATCTACTGAGTAGGACACTGCTTTCTGTAAGGAAGTTGCTTTTGTATTGTATCTGAGAGTAATGGATGTAAAATGATTGAAATCTAATGTCAGTTATTTTTAGCTCATAGATCAACATGCTGTACTTAACAGTATTGCTTGCATTATTGAGATAATTAGAATTCTTTGGTTATATGAAGAAAAATGATAAAGCAAATGGAATTTTTGCAGGGTAATAAATTAGAAATTTTTGTAAATTTCCCTCTCTCATGTACTAATAATTTAAAAACTATTTATGTGTGAAAGATTCCAGTGATGATTAGGTATGATTATTACTGCTATAGATGAATTAGTGATATATTACAGCTGGTTTTGTTGATCTTCTTTATTTCCCTTACTCCAGCCATAGATGCATCCTAGCCATTACTCATACACACCAAGTTTTCTCCCTTCTCAGCTCTTTGAATTCATTGTCCTATCTGTCTGTAATGCTTTTTACTAATTTGTCTGGCTCACATTCTTATTCAAGTATCACCTAGAAGGAGAGACCTTATTTGACCATCCTATCTAAATATTAATCTCCACTTCCCGTTACCACTAGATTTCTCATTATTGTGTTTTTACCTTCTTTCTTTGAAGGCTTATCAATCTTGGCATCTTCCATTTTTAATTTGTGGGTGTGTGTTCAATTTCTTCCATTAGCATAAGGGCATTTTTGGTTTTGTCCACTAGTATAGTCTCATGACCTAGAATAGCACCTGGCACATAGTAGGTACTCAACAAACATGTCATATGTGTCAAGCCTTGAATGTGATGTCTATGAACAAGAGAAAGTCCATACTGGTACAGAGTGAATAGTTTTGTTTTCTGCACTAGACAAGCTGACTTACTAAACATTTATTTTTAATTTAATTAACTCAGATTTCTCTAGTTGAAGAAACAAACCAAAACAAAGCACATAACCTCAAAACCTTTATTTGTCTCCACTGCCCTTTATAGCAGCGACCTTACTTCTTTCTGTTGTCTCACACCAAGTTTCTCAGGCAGGTCTCTTTAGTGGTTGGCTGTCTGCATTTCCTTTCCAATTGTTAGTCTTCCTTACATACTTTTCTCTCATAACTCAGCTCAAATGTTGCTCTCACTACTAATTGCTGTTCTTTCTTTTGTCACATTTAAAGGTCTGTTTTTAATTTTCTCTTTTTCTTGATACTGATTTTTTACACTGTACAGTCTTAACACTTTTTTTCCCCTAACTACTCCTCCTTTGTCTTCCTTGCCTTCTTACATTCTACTTCCTTTATCCCTGCCATATTCCCTGGTGAAGAAGAGAGAAGGTACATTAGTATGAAATATCTATATGTTAGTATAGGTTATGTTCATTACAAAAATTAAATAGAATTAGGAGAAGAGAAAAGAAAAGAAAGAGGAGAAAAGTAGACAAATGTAAAAGCACAAAGAAAAAAGAAAATAGAGAAAGAGGAGGCTGTAACTACATAATCTAAAAGCCCTGAAAATAGTGGGAAAGATTTAACCTTGGGCTATATTGAAAAGCAGAATTAAAGAGTGGCTGGACATAGACCTCCTTCTGTCTTGGCTTTGTCTTTCATTGTGACTTTAAAAAAATTTTTGAACATTTTTGTGCCTTTGTTTTTCATCTCCAAAATGAGTTTCATGATAAAATGTCCCCATGGTGTTTTTATTATGATGTGCAGGAGCTTAGCATAGGCTAAGTACATGATGCATATGACCCTCAGTTACTATTGACTCCCTACAATTCCTAAAGTAGCTATGCATGTTCCATAATTGCTTTTTTCTTTTTAAAAAAAATTTTTTCCTAATTATTTTAGAACTCATTCTTTTTCATGGCTTCATATATCATTTCTACCTTTATAACTCATTTATTGAATCAGTGTATATTTATTGGATGTCTACTGTGTGCCAGGCAGTACAATTAATGCTGAAGATTAAAAGATGAACAGATAGTTCCCATCTTTAAGGAGATGAAAATTGACAGGTGAGAGATAGTAACAAACTGCTGCTCTAAGATGCCGGAAGTGTACTAGTGGAAAATGTACAAAGTGCTTAGAGGAATGAGGAACATCTTGTAGAATCAGATTATATAAAGAAGGTAGCAGTGAAGTTGAGACTTTAACCATATATAGGCATTTTCTTTCTGACATTCATGGGGAGAACATTCCAGGTGGAAGAAATGGCCTGTTGTAATGCACAAAAGTGTGAGTCAGCCAGTTGTGTTCAGAAAATTATAACTATCTATCGTTAGTTACATAACGTGCTATCAGATAGGTCAGTGGGGTTAGCAGTGATAAGCAGTGGGCCAGATCATGGAGGACTTTGTGTGCCATACGATGGAGATTAGATTTTATCCTCTGTGAAGGTAGGTGCTGTTGAAATCTATTGCTCAGAGGAATGAAATATGATTTGCTTGTTAGAATGACTGTATATGGGAGCTTTGTAAGTGATAGGGTAGTGATATGAAGACAATGAAAGTTTAAGAACAGAGACCAGTGAGGTGGCAGATGCAGCAGGCTAGGAGGAGGAGGAGGAAGGGCAGAATCTGAGCAGTGACAGTGACAAGAAGAGGAAGGTGGTTGTGGGATATTGAGGAGGTGAAATTAATAGGACTTACTGACTAGGTGTGGAAGGTAAGGGAGAAAGAGGAGTTTTGAATGAGTCCCTAATTTCCTCCTTGAGTAGTCCAGTGAGTATGATTTTAAAGATAGAATACAGAGGAGATAAAGCAGGTTTGGACATGACAGTAACATCGTGATGAAATGAAATAGGAAGGATGGAGGTGGGCACAAATCTGTTGTTTTCTGGAAGTAAGTGTTAAGATGAAGCAGGCTGTGATAAATAAATGTGCACATTGTAATCTCTAGAACAAGTAGAAACATACACAAAAAGAGATACAGCTTAAAACTAAATAAAGGAATAAAAATGATACACTAAATTTTTTTGTTGAAAACGAAAGCAGTATAGAACAGAGAAACAAATGAGATGAGACAAATAGAAGATGTGTATCAAAATAGAGACCTAAATTCAGCCATGTCATTAGTCAGGTTAATTGGAAATTGAATAAACATTTCAACCAAGAGGCAGAAATTATAAGACGATGAAAAAATTACTATATTCTGTCTACAGGAGACACACTTCTTATTCATTCACACAAAGTAGCTGAAAGGAAAATGAAGAGTAAAAATATACCATGAAAATATTAACCATTAGAGAACTGAGTTGGCTATTTTAATACCAGACAAAATGAACTTTTAAGGCAAGGCATTTACTAGAGAAAAAGATGGATATTCTGTAACAATAAAAAGACATACTCAGCTACAGAGAGCGCCACAAAATACATGAAGCACAAACTGACAGAATTGAAAAGAGAAATAAGCTAAACAAGTACAGTTGGAGATTTTAATATTCTCTTAATAACCGATAGAACATATGTATAGAAAATGAGAAAGTACATTTGAACAGTACTGTCAACCAACTTGACCTTATTGCTAGCTATATAATACATCACTCAATAAGTGTTTGGTGTACACTTTTCAAGAGTACCTGAAACATTCAGGTTAGACCATTTGCTGGGTTTTAACACAAGTCTTAATAAATTTAAAAGGCTTGTAATCATACAGAGTGTGATTTCTGGTCATAACAGTTAAGTCAGAAATCAAACTGAAAGAAATGTGAGAAATCTCTTTGCTACCCCATGGACTGCAGTACACCAGGCTTCCCGGTCTTTCTCTGTCTCCCAGTTTGCCCATACTCAGGTGCATTGAGTCGATGATGCCGTCCAACCAGCTGATTTTCCAACCAGTAGTGTTGGTTATTAGGGAAATGCAAATTCACATCAACATGTTTTGGTAAAAAAGGGAGAGAGAGAGGAAAAAACTATGTTAAGTTCAAAGGAAGGAGGTTTTATTTGTGATTGTTTTAGGATGGAACTGGTTTTTAAAAATAGATTAATACATCGTTATCTCTGGTCTGTCACTTTTTTCCAGTTTCTTATTTCTATGTATTCAGCTTTCCATCAACACCTTCACCTTAGTATGTTTTAATACAGAACTCTTTCTTCTTAAGCCCTGTCCTTTCCCACTTCATTATCATTACAATAGCACTGTGATATCAGACTCAATTATGACATCATTAATTTGTTCATTCTTTCAGCAAACATTTTTCATGTTGTGGTCCATATTAATTACCTACCTACATTTGGGTGGAGATACTAAGTAGATGGTTGGAGATCATGAGAGAGAGAGCTTGTGGCCAGAAATATGAATTTGGCAGTTATCAGTGGGTAAATGTTTAAAGCAGTGTGTTTTAAGTGTTTAAAGAGATCACTTAAAGGGTGTCTATGGGTAGAAAAAGAGAGGTCATGTGACTGAACCCTCAGGTAGTCCACCTTTTAGAAATCGGCCAAATAAGAGTAGCTCAGCCAACAGGAATGGAGTGAATAGCCAGTGAGAATAGAGTTTCAGAGGACAAGTCTTGTTACAACAGCAAGAGGGGAGACATACTCTGTGAACTGCTGTTGACGGGTCAAGTCAGAAGAACACAGGATTATTCTCAGTGGAGTATTAGGCATGTAACTTGATGGAGGTAGGTCTGAGAGAAAATGGAAGGAAAGGAAGCGAGACAGAAAGGATGGGCAACTTTTTTGGAAAACTTGGTGTTCTTTAGAAAGTATTAGGTTATTGAAAGGCAGTATTTTAAGATGGAACATTTTATAGCAAGTTTGTCAGCTGTTGCTGCTGATCTGGGAAAGCAGGAGAAGCTGACAGTGTAGAGAGAGGGAGGGGTGGTGTCGCTGTGTTGGTGAGGAGGTATGGGATCCAGTGCTTAGATGAAGAGCATTGGCCTCATAAGAATGCAGACAGTTCATCCATATGACAGGGAGGAAGGCAGGGTTGTAGGTATAGATTCAGGTCAGTCAGCAGGGAATTTTTTTTTTTAACTTATAACTCCTCTGTTTTGGATTTCATTCTTAGCTAGGTCACCACAGAGCATAGAGTAGAGTTACCTATGTATGCTAAACAGTAGGTTCTCATTAGTTGTCTGTTTTATACATAGTAGTGTATACGGAGAAGGCAATGGCACCCCACTCCAGTCCCTTGCCTGGAAAATCCCATGGACGGAGGAGCCTGGAAGGCTGCAGTCCTTGGGGTCGCACGGAGTTGGATACGACTGAAGCGACTTAGCAGCAGCAGCAGTGTATATATATACATCAGTCTCAATCTCCCAGTTCATCCCACCCCATCCCCCGCCCCTCCTTGGTGTCCATACATTTGTTCTTATGTCTGTGTCTCTATTTCTGCTTTGCAGATAAGTTCATCTGTACCATTTTTATAGATTCCACATATGTACATTATAAACTGGATACGCAACAAGGTCCTAGTATATAGTGTGATTAAACCATAATGGAAAAGAATGTGAAAAATACTGTGTGTATGTATGTATGTGTGTATATAACTGAATCACTTGGCTGTATAGCAGTAATTAACACAGTGCTATAATTCAACTGTTACTTCAATAAAAAATGAATTTTAAAAAGTTAAAGGTAAAACTAAAAAAAATATATATATATTTTTATATGTTCAATTTGAGTTAAAATGTTGATGATTAAAGGTTAGGAGGGTATAATGTATGTTTGGAGTCTCCTGCATGATCCTTTGAAAATTCTTGGTTTTTACCTTGATTCCTTTTTTCTCCTTTGTTTATTCAACTGCATCTTTTTCTCTACCCTAATGGAGGACAAAGTGGCACTAGAATCCAGTAAAGTTTCAGTTTTTATCTCTTTCTTCATGCCAGCTTCTGTAACCATTGGTGTAGTAATGAGCTGCCTCCAGATTGTATCACTCAGTGAGATATTATTTCTGCTGCTAGCTCTTGCTGTTTTCCTAGTTCCTTCCTTATGGTAAGGCAGGTCAGATGAATTTCATGTAAAGGTAAGTAAAATGTTCTTCAAAGATTTCAAGACTCCCCTGTTTCAGCTTTTATCATGTGTTATTTTATAGGTTTTAGTTTGCCATCAGTGTTTCTAAAGTTTGATAAGCATCATCATTGTATACACTTATTTATTGTTTATTACTGTGGAATAATAATATCACAGATTTAGTGCCTTAAAACAACGCACATTTACTATCTCAGCTTCTGTGTATCAGGAATGTGTGTACAGTTAAGCTACGTTTTCTGCTTCAGTGTCTCAGAGCTCCAATCGGAGTATCAGCTGGAGCCATGGTTTTGTCTGAGACTTGACTGAGGAAGGTTCACTTCCAAATTCATATGGCTTTTTGGCAGAATCCAGTTCCTTGCAGGTTTCTGGACTGAGGGTCTCAGTTTCTTGGCTCATGGCTCTCTCCATATGCCCCCTGACAACACTGTATCTTGCTTCTTCAAAGCCAGTAGGGAGAGAGACTCCTTCAAGATAAGCATTGCATTTTTATGTCATGTAATCAGTTATGCATAGTCATCATGTCTCTTGCCTAGAAGCATGTGGCAGGTCTCATCCACACTCACTGGGAGGGTGTCACACAAGGGCGTGAACACCAGGATATGGGTCACCCTAAAGTCTGTTTGCCACAAGTCATTTTTTATATCTTAACTTGGATTTCTCTTATTTAGTAATTTTTGCTACTTGTTTAGATATAGTGATAACTTTGGATTTCTTGTTTTTCTAACCAGATTCCATTGGCCGGGACATCCCCAAAATGCTTGAATTATTTAAAACTGGACTTGAAATTAAGGTAGATGAAGAAAGGGAGAACTTTCTGCAGACCAAAATAGCAACAGTAAGTTATAGTGAATATTATTCAGTAACCGCTTTCTTTTTTATTGAAGTGATTCATTAATAATTTATGACATATCAGTCCTTTGAACTTGTCCTTGTCACTAACATTAGAAGTGGCACTAAATACGTACATACTTTTTTTGTGGGTTGAATTCATACATTTTAATGGTGCTGTAGAAGTCCTTTTCTAGAGTTACATGCCACTCTCTGACATTTTCTTGTGCTTTGCCTTATTTGTCAATTCTGTGTTATTTTCATTCTCTAATATTTTAAGCGTTTTGGGAGTTGGGTCTAGATCTTATATACATACCTTATAGGATATTGTAAAATGCTGAGTCTGTAGTAAATATTTAATACTACCTTAAGGGAATTGAGTAATTTAATTTTAATAAATTGTTTCTGATTATCCCTGCTTATGTTTTAAAAACTACCAACTTACAGAAGATGCTGGAAATTAATTTCCAAAGTCATTTTTGAGATTAATATAGATAAGTCAGATTTGTAGAGGATTGTGTTTTAAACCATATAGTTTTTGCTAGTATTTTTTAATACTACAGAATTTCTAACCTACCTATTTAATTTATGTAATTTTTTTCCTAGCAGTAACTATAATAATATTGTTAGCCAAATTTACACAATGTTAACCAAGTGCCAGGCACTATTCTAAACACTTTTCATATGTTCTTTTAATCCTGAACCCTATGAGAGGTGAATTACCATCTCTGTTTTTTAGATGCAGGGATAGAAGCCCAAAGAGATTAAGCAATTTTTCTAGTGTCTCACATCTAGTATGAGGCATACTAGGTATTTGAACCTCAGGAGTCTCAAAAGTCCAGGCTCTTTAGCCTTACACCATCTTGCCTCATAACTGAATTACTTGAAGAGCTCTTATTCCTCCTCCCATGCTACTCCTGAGAGCAAGTCTACATTAAAGCCAACAGCTAGAAGTCCAAGCTCATGAGCTGAGCATATTGCAGATCATCAGAAATATAAAGGGCCCTTCACTAATTTTATGGAAGGAAAACTTGGTGCAGAAAAGGGGCAAAACAAGTTTATTCCAGTCAGGGATTGGGAAACCCCTTATCACTTGCATTATCATCAAAGCTTAGCTCTAATTCATTTGGCACTAGCTCTACTGGAATCTGATGCTGGAATTTTCTTGTTCCCGAAAGGCCCTTGGCTGTACATCTTCTTTCTCGGGGATGACAACATTGTAATATGAAATACAAGCAGAAAACCAAATACAAGTTTTAAGATCATATTCTGGAGCTGTAGAGACACAGGCTTGACTACCTATTCTGCTACTTAAAGGGTGGCAGGTTTTGGACAAATTTCTGTTTTTAAAGTTTTTTAAATTGAAGTGTGGTTGATATACAATATTATTTGTTATAGGTGTCCAATATAGTGACTCATATATTTTAGAGGTTATACTCCATTTATATTTTTATAAAATATTGTCTGTATTTCCCATGTTGTACAATATATCCTTGTAGCTTATTTTATACATAGTAGTTTATATCTCTTTAACCCCTTACTCCTATATTGCCCCTCCTAAACAAGTTTCTGAATGTTGTTGTATCTCAAACTTCCTCATCTATAAACTTTACATAGTAATATCTATTTCATAGTATGGTTTGGAAGAAAAACTTTAGAATGGTCTCTGTGAGCTATTGTTACTCTTTTGGTTGGACTTTTTGGGTCTGTAAAGTATCTTTATAAGACTCTGTTCCTAGTTTTATCTTTTTCTTAAGTAATGTTTTCAGTATATTGAATAGTTAATAATTTATGTATATATCCTGACTCAGTGTATAATAAACCATGGCATGTCATTCATTCTTTTTAACAAATACCATAGTGATCGAGACATGGGCTTCAGACCAGACTTACCTGGGTTTTTTAGAGATATAATGCTTTTTTTTTTAATGAAAAATAAATTAGTCTGTGCTTAAATATAACCTTTTTGAGTACTACTAAAATAGTATAGTAGAGTAGGATGTTTAAAGAATGGTTTCATATGTGTGGGTTCAAATCTTAGTTCTGGATTAGAACTTTATGAGCCTCAGTTTTCCCCCTTTCTCTATTTTCCCTATATATAACATGATGTTGTTGGTATGTACTTTCTAGATTAGGAAGGAGTGGATGAGATAATGACCTAATAACTATTAAAAAAAAAAAAATTCTAGGCTTCCCAGGTGGTGCTCGTGGTAAAGAATCTGCCTGCCAATATAGGAGACATAAGAGACATGGGTTTGATCCCTGGGTTGGGGAGATCCCCTGAGGAGGGCATGGCAACCCACTCCAGTGTTCTTGCCTGGAGAATCCCATGGACAGAGGAGCCTGGCTGGATAGAGTCTCTGGGGCCGCAGAGTCACACACGACTGAGTGACTTAGTGCACAAACACATGCACGCACTGCTGGCTAGGATGGAGTAACAGGGGCTTTAATTACAGCCCCCCCCATACACACACCTAAAGCAATCAGCATTATCTTGATGCCAAAACCAGGCAAAGGAAATGACAGTCCAGCATCATTCATAAATGTAAATATTAAAATTATAAGCTAAACTTTAGCAAATAGAATCTAGCAGTGTGTAAAAGAATAACATATCGTCATCACTTAGGGCTTATCTTAGGAATACAGGTTAGTTTAACACTAAACAATCACTATAATTTACCACATCTGTGTTGTTCAGTTGGTAAGTCATGTCCGATTCTTTGTGTCCCCATGAACTGCAGCATGCCAGGCTTTCCTTGCCCTTCACTGTCTCTCTGAATTTGCTCAAACTCATTGAGTCCATGATGCCATCCAGCCATCTCATCCTCTGTCATCCCCTTGTCCTCTTGCCCTCAATCTTTCCCAGCATCAGGGTCTTTTCCAGTGAGTCAGCTCTTTGCATCAGGTGGCCAGAGTTTTGGAACTTCAGCTGCAGGATCAGTCCTTCCAATGATTATTCAGGGTTGATTTCAACTAACTAAAAATCAAGTCATGTGATCATCTCTGTAGCTACAGAGAAAACATTTGACAAAACTGAACACTCCTTCCTGATTAAAAAGTCTCAGCAAACCAAGAATGCAAGTTAATGTCTTCAACCTGGTAGAACATCTAAGAAAAATCAACAGCTAATATCATGCATAGTAAGGAAAGGCTGGAT
The DNA here is from genome assembly GCA_006410615.1 of Neotragus moschatus. Lineage (NCBI taxonomy): Eukaryota > Metazoa > Chordata > Mammalia > Artiodactyla > Bovidae > Neotragus > Neotragus moschatus. Next base: position 2,204,707 of record SJYA01001198.1, read on the forward strand.
GCTTTCCTCCTTAGATCAGGACCAAGATACAGATATCCACTCTCACCAGTTCTTTTCATCGTTAATCTAAGGATTCTAGGTAGTGTATTCAGGCAGAAAAAAGAGACATCCCAATTAGAAAGGAGAAATAAAACTGTCGTTTTTCACAAGATGACATGATTCAGCTACTAGAACAAGGAAGTGAGTTAAATAAGTTTCAGAATATAAGGTTAATATATGGAAATCAGTTTGCTTCTATATAACAGCAATGAACATTTGGAAATTAAAATTTAAAACTAAGGAATGCCAAAGTAATATTAAATAAATATGAAATACTTAGGGATAAATCTGACAAAAGATAAAACTCCATACACTGGAAACTTCAAAACATAGTCAAGAGAAATTAAATAGATCTAAGTGAATGATAAGGTGAACCATCTTCATGGATCAGTAAACTTAATATTGTGAAGATGTCAGTTGTCCTGAAAGTAATGTATAGACTGTATGGATCCCATTAAAAGTTTTTTTGTAGAATTGACATGATTCTAAAATTCATGTGGAAATACAAAGGATCTAAACGAGTCAAAATAGCCTTGGCAAAGAACCAAGTTGGAGATTTTTCTGACTTCAAGATTTATAAAGCTACAGTAATTTAGACAATGTGATATTGTTGTCAAGAAACAATCAGTGGAATAGAGTCAGAAGGAAAAAAAGTATAAAACGAATATGGACAACTGATTTAAAATAATGTGCAGAAGCATTTTTAATGGCAAAGCAATAGACTTTTCAACATATGGCACTGGAACAATTAGATATCTATATGAGATAAAATGGAGAAGGCAGTGGCACCCCATTCCAGTACTTTTGCCTGGAAAATCCCATGGACGGAGGAACCTGGTGGGCTGTAGTCCATCGGGTCGCTGGGGGTTGGACACGACTGAGCAACTTCCCTTTGACTTTTCACTTTCATGCATTGGAGAAGGAGATGGCAACCCACTCCAGTATTCTTGCCTTGAGAATCCCAGGGACGGGGGAGCCTGGTGGGCTGCCATCTATGGGGTCGCACAGAGTTGGACATGACTGAAGCGACTTAGCAGCAGCAGCAGCAGCATGAGATAAAATGAACTTCGATCCATACTTCATACCATACGTAATTACCTCATAATGTATCAAAGACCTAAATATAAAGTTTAAAATTATAAAACTTCTAGAAGAAAAAGTTGGGTTAGGGAATAATTTCTTAGATATAAACCAAAAGCATGATTCACAAAAATAACAAATTGGTAATTCATACTTTTTAAAAAATTAAAAGCTTTTTCTCTTTAAAAAGCTGTTAAGAGAATGAAAAAATAAATCACAGATCAGGATAAAATATTTGCAAATCATCTCTCTGATAAATCCACAATCTGAGTTTAAGATAAACTCTTAAAACTCAACAATTAAACAGTCTAGTTTTAAAAGTCAGAAGATTTGAAATACCTCATGAAAGTATGACAAACACATGGCAGATGAATGACAGACGTTGAAATATGCTCAACATTATTAGTCATTATGAAAATACAGATTAAAATAACAATGAGATACCATTGCACATCTACTAGAATGTCTAAAATTTAAAAAACTGATCATTCCAACGTTGGTGAGGATATGGAGTGACTGGAATGCTCATATGTTGCTGTGGGGATGTAAATGATGAAACCCGTTTGGCAAACAGTTCTGTAGTTTAGCAAGTTTAATCTACCTACTATATAATCCCATCACTTCACATTTAGATATTTGCTCAGGAGAAATGAAAGCATATGCTTAGCAAAGATTTATAAACAGATGCTTATATCAGATTTATTTGTAATAGCCAAAACCCAGAAACATGTCATATGTCCGTCGACAGGTAAATGTATAAACAAACTTTGTTATTCTATACAATTGAATTTTCTTTAATAATAGAAACATTGATGCATGCTCTAACATGAATGAATGTTTAAAATATTGTGCTGAATGAAAAGGGCATGCAAAAGTACGTATTGTGTGATTCCATTTATGTAAAATTCTGACAAATACAAAGTGATATGTAGTGACAGAAGGCAGACTGGAAGTTGCTTTAGGGACAAGGTGGCTGGGATGGGGTGGGAATGAGGGGTGACAAAGGAGCACAAGGAGTTGGGGACATGATTGACATGACTGTTATCCTGACCGGTGATGGTTTCAGGAGTGTGTGAAAGTGTCAGATGCTCAGTCATGTCCTACTCTTTATGACCCCATGGACTGTAGCATGCCAGTCTCCTCTGCCCATGAAATTCTCCAGGTAAGAATACTGGAGCGGGTAGCCTTTCTTATCTCTAGGGGATTTTCCCAACCTGGAAATCAAACCCAGGTTTCCTGCATTGTGGGCAGATTCTTTACCATCTGAGCCACCAGATAAGTGTATATGTATGTCAAAACTTGTTAAATTGACGCTTTAAGAGTATAGCATATCTCTTGGAATACTGTTTAGCAATAAGAAGGAACAAACTATGGGTACATACCGTGATGTGGATGAACATCAAAAACAGGCTCAGTGAAAAAAAGCAGATGCAGAAACCACATTCATGGGAGATGTCCAAAAAATGGGGTGAAACTGTAAAGACAAAAAGATTAGTGGTTGCTTGAGGTGAAGGGGTGGGCAAANAGGGATAAATCTGACAAAAGATAAAACTCCATACACTGGAAACTTCAAAACATAGTCAAGAGAAATTAAATAGATCTAAGTGAATGATAAGGTGAACCATCTTCATGGATCAGTAAACTTAATATTGTGAAGATGTCAGTTGTCCTGAAAGTAATGTATAGACTGTATGGATCCCATTAAAAGTTTTTTTGTAGAATTGACATGATTCTAAAATTCATGTGGAAATACAAAGGATCTAAACGAGTCAAAATAGCCTTGGCAAAGAACCAAGTTGGAGATTTTTCTGACTTCAAGATTTATAAAGCTACAGTAATTTAGACAATGTGATATTGTTGTCAAGAAACAATCAGTGGAATAGAGTCAGAAGGAAAAAAAGTATAAAACGAATATGGACAACTGATTTAAAATAATGTGCAGAAGCATTTTTAATGGCAAAGCAATAGACTTTTCAACATATGGCACTGGAACAATTAGATATCTATATGAGATAAAATGGAGAAGGCAGTGGCACCCCATTCCAGTACTTTTGCCTGGAAAATCCCATGGACGGAGGAACCTGGTGGGCTGTAGTCCATCGGGTTGCTGGGGGTTGGACACGACTGAGCAACTTCACTTTGACTTTTCACTTTCATGCATTGGAGAAGGAGATGGCAACCCACTCCGGTATTCTTGCCTTGAGAATCCCAGGGACGGGGGAGCCTGGTGGGCTGCCATCTATGGGGTCGCACAGAGTTGGACATGACTGAAGCGACTTAGCAGCAGCAGCAGCAGCATGAGATAAAATGAACTTCGATCCATACTTCATACCATACGTAATTACCTCATAATGTATCAAAGACCTAAATATAAAGTTTAAAATTATAAAACTTCTAGAAGAAAAAGTTGGGTTAGGGAATAATTTCTTAGATATAAACCAAAAGCATGATTCACAAAAATAACAAATTGGTAATTCATACTTTTTAAAAAATTAAAAGCTTTTTCTCTTTAAAAAGCTGTTAAGAGAATGAAAAAATAAATCACAGATCAGGATAAAATATTTGCAAATCATCTCTCTGATAAATCCACAATCTGAGTTTAAGATAAACTCTTAAAACTCAACAATTAAACAGTCTAGTTTTAAAAGTCAGAAGATTTGAAATACCTCATGAAAGTATGACAAACACATGGCAGATGAATGACAGACGTTGAAATATGCTCAACATTATTAGTCATTATGAAAATACAGATTAAAATAACAATGAGATACCATTGCACATCTACTAGAATGTCTAAAATTTAAAAAACTGATCATTCCAACGTTGGTGAGGATATGGAGTGACTGGAATGCTCATATGTTGCTGTGGGGATGTAAATGATGAAACCCGTTTGGCAAACAGTTCTGTAGTTTAGCAAGTTTAATCTACCTACTATATAATCCCATCACTTCACATTTAGATATTTGCTCAGGAGAAATGAAAGCATATGCTTAGCAAAGATTTATAAACAGATGCTTATATCAGATTTATTTGTAATAGCCAAAACCCAGAAACATGTCATATGTCCGTCGACAGGTAAATGTATAAACAAACTTTGTTATTCTATACAATTGAATTTTCTTTAATAATAGAAACATTGATGCATGCTCTAACATGAATGAATGTTTAAAATATTGTGCTGAATGAAAAGGGCATGCAAAAGTACGTATTGTGTGATTCCATTTATGTAAAATTCTGACAAATACAAAGTGATATGTAGTGACAGAAGGCAGACTGGAAGTTGCTTTAGGGACAAGGTGGCTGGGATGGGGTGGGAATGAGGGGTGACAAAGGAGCACAAGGAGTTGGGGACATGATTGACATGACTGTTATCCTGACCGGTGATGGTTTCAGGAGTGTGTGAAAGTGTCAGATGCTCAGTCATGTCCTACTCTTTATGACCCCATGGACTGTAGCATGCCAGTCTCCTCTGCCCATGAAATTCTCCAGGTAAGAATACTGGAGCGGGTAGCCTTTCTTATCTCTAGGGGATTTTCCCAACCTGGAAATCAAACCCAGGTTTCCTGCATTGTGGGCAGATTCTTTACCATCTGAGCCACCAGATAAGTGTATATGTATGTCAAAACTTGTTAAATTGACGCTTTAAGAGTATAGCATATCTCTTGGAATACTGTTTAGCAATAAGAAGGAACAAACTATGGGTACATACCGTGATGTGGATGAACATCAAAAACAGGCTCAGTGAAAAAAAGCAGATGCAGAAACCACATTCATGGGAGATGTCCAAAAAATGGGGTGAAACTGTAAAGACAAAAAGATTAGTGGTTGCTTGAGGTGAAGGGGTGGGCGAAAACAGGCATTAACAGTAAATGTGCTTCTGAGATTGTTAGTTTGAAAACTTACTTATGGTGTTGGTAGAAAAAATTATTTTAAAAGTCATTGAATTATGATTTAGAAAATGGTGAATAATATGTAAAATATGCCTCTATAAAGTTATCAAGTATACCTCAATAAAGATTTAAAAGGGAATAAAAAAATCTGTTGTGAGTGTATCTAATATAACTATTCCATAAAAATATTTATAATTATCAGAGTAACAGACTTTAACAGAAAATCTTTGAAAAAAGATTTTCAAAGCACAGTAATATATCTTCCTTAAAATCTGAGATTTCCACAGGTGATGTCATTGTATAGTTGGAAATACTAGAGGTTTATTTTTGTTGTTGTTTTGTTGTTATTCCTTTGTGTGATACAAGGATTGGCTTTAGAATGAACGAATGGATGAAAGGGCACTAACAGCATTACATGCCCATTAGGGGTCTGCTTCATTTTGGATAAAAGGAGGTTATCCAGAGCAGAGTTCACAAACTACATATGGCCCGTGGGCCAAATCCAATTGTGGCTGTTTTTTTAACAACAGACCCATGACCTAAGAATGATCTTTTACAGTTTTGTGTGTGTGTGCTAAGACACTCAGTTGTATCTGACTCTTTGCTATCTCACGCACTGCATGCAGCACGCCAGGCTTCCCTATCCATCACCAACTCCCAGAGCTTGCTCAAACTCATGTCCATCAAGTTGGTGATGCCATCCAGCCATCTCATCCTCTGTTGTCCCCTTCTCCTCCTGCCGTCAATCTTTCCCAGCATCAGGGTCTTTCCTATTGAGTCAGCCCTTTGGATCAGGTGGCCAAAGTATTGGAGCTTCAGCTTCAGCCTCAGTCCTTCTAATGAGTATTCAGGGTTGATTTTACTTAGGATTGACTGGTTTGATTTTCTTGTAGTCCAAGGGACTGGACTCTCAAGAGTCTTCTCCAACACCACAGTTCAAAAGCATCAAAATATATGTAGTGAATCAATAATTTATAAAAATTTAACTTAAACTCTTCAAACAATCCTTGTCAATAATATTGAAAGTAAAAATTTTAATTCCTGAGGTTTCACAAAATGAGAGTCAGAATTAAGAGTGTTGTCCTCTATTCATTATAGGCATGTTTAGTCAGGTGTATTTTTTGACATTACACAGAAAAACTAAACAATGTCCAGATACTATATATGTCCAGATACTGTAGCCTAAACCTGCCAGAATAAAGACTTTGAAGTAATTTTCAAAGGATGTCTGTTAGTATTTTATAACATACCACAAATCCATTTTATGTTAGCTGTGAGGCTGTCAGAAATATGTTTTGTTTTTTCTCTGATAGATTGCTTGTTTGATTTAAGAATCTTGGCCTCCAGCCTACTTTTCCAGTAAGCCAGTCTCATTGTTGATTGGTTTTCTTAACATGTCCTTTATGACAAGGTAAAAGTTCTTGCTAATTTTCTGTTAATATTGACTTTCCCATTTTACAGAGGCACACATAGTATCTTTATATTTGTCAAAAACTGAAATGTTCTCTGTCTGTCTTCCTTCCTTCACTTTTGTTAATATTGACTTCTTTACATATTTCAAAATCATATGTGGTAGTATTGTAGTTAGGTTTCATTTGCTGAGACTGATGGAGATCAAAGATAGAACTTTTCACTAGGAAAAAAATTCTCGAGCTGTAAAATATAGCGCATTAGGACTTGTAGTAGGGGCATTTATCAAGAGGAAAGGACATGAACTGTAGTTTAATGGAAAGTGTGGAATGTGCTCATTCGGTTATTTAACCTCTCATAGTATTTCACACTGTAGTAAATTATGACTCTTGTGGCCTATTATGTCCTTGCCTGAAAGAGCCTATAAAATCTGACCCATGTTTCTGTGTACGTTTTCAAGTAGCAGCTAGCTGACTTTTATGTCTGAATCCAGTTCAGTAGAATCTCACAGATGTAGAAATCATTACTGTAGTTTTCATCCATTTTAGACTTTGATTTTCAAATCAAGTGTGACCTAGAAATCTTCCAGGATTAATAAAGTTAGATGAAGTTTCAGAATAAAAATGTAGATTTGTGATACAATGTGCAATGGACCTTTCAAAGGGTGCAGTGTACTCTAAAATCTACTCTGTTTTCAGGTTACGTTTTGGAGTTTTGGCCCCTTTAAATGCTTTGGTGGTAGCACAGTAACTGTGGGATTTCCCATGCTTTATAAAAAGTGTTTAGCTTTCAAAAGAATGTTTCATGATGACTTGCTATAATTTCAGTCACCTTTTGCTGTTTTCATTTTTCACTTCAGAGTAATTCTTTTCAAGTATCCATGTACATACAAGCTTTTTAAAATGACTTTTCACTGCAGTATTTTTTAAAACACCATAAAATCAGGAATCTTGATGGTTATTCTTCATTTTATCTTAGAGCATTGGGGGCCCCTTGGGTTCATATCTCTCTAGAAGAGAAAACTGTAAAGAGAAAGTAAATCACATTCATAACATTTCAGGTAAGAAAATAATGAAATATTACAGATTTTCTTGGAATTTATTGCTTAACAAAGTTTATTTAAGCTCTTCTTTGAAATAGTTAAGCTCTTGTTTGCAAATACCCTCCACATCTGCACATCTTTTTCTTCAGTTTATTTTGAAAAATTTTGAATGAATGGAAAGTTGAAATTATAACAAACACCTATATACTCATCACCTCAATTCACTGATTTTTGTCATATTTGCTTAGAACAACTAGTATACATAGTTTGTTTAAAGTAGTAGATATTCTTTTATATTTTCTGAACCACTTAAAATTAAGTTGCAGGCATTATAATACTTTACCCCTAAATATTTTAATGTTCATAACCTAAGAATAAGATATTCTTCTTTATATTATTTAAAATGTATTTTATTAAAATATAGTTGATTTATGTGTTAATTTCTACTGTATAGCAAAATGATTGAATTATACATGTATATACACTTTTTCATATTCTTTCCATTATGGTTTATCACAGTGTATTGAATATAGTTTCCAGTGCTATCTCAAATGTTTTTTAAAGTACTTTTTTTAGTATAGTTTTTAGAATTTATTGCTATTTTTTTCTATCTATAGATTATCAATTTGCTCTTTTTATTATCTTGAGATTTGCTTTATTGTTCGTTTCTAACTTTCTAAGTTCTATTTAAGATTTGTGAGTTTTTTTTTTTTTTAATACTGAAAGAGTGTAATCAATTTGCCTCTAATTACAAGTTTGATATTTAGGTTTTTTTTGTCATTATTTTCTTAGTACTTTTTATTTTTATTTGGGAGAATATTTTAAACTTTTGGAACCTTTTTTGACTTGCTTAGATTTTTGGTATGTTCTTATTTAACTGCCTTAATGATTGAAGAATGTATCCTTTTTAGTTTCTACTTTAAAAAAATTTCTTGAGACTTTCATTGTGGCCTGTAGTATAGTATTAATATTCTTTTCCAAAGTACCACACGGACACTTGAAAATAACACGTGCTCTGAGGCTTCCAAGTAAAGATGGAATGAATACCACAGTGGTAACTGAATAGGAAATGTCAAATCTTAAGTCAGCAATGGAGAAAGCCAAAGAAATAAATTTCAGGATTTTTAAAAAGGCTGGGATCTGGCTCTGGATACCACAGGGACTGAGTGTTAGTGCTATTTGTGGGGATGGAGCAAGAACCCTCTGAAACAGGTTTAGCTGAAAACTGTTGAAGATTTTTATATATTTCCTGACCCTGAGTAACTGCCCTTTTCCATGCTAGTAGGTGGCAGGAAAGGTGAAAACAAAGGTCTCTTACTGGGAGAGATCAGGAGTTGAGAGAATTTGAAAACAGGGAGATTAAGTGAATATATGTATATGGAATATTGAGAAACCCTCCCCTCCTCCCCACCCTCTCTTCTTCCCTCCTCCCCACCCTCTCTTCTTCCCTCCTCCCCACCCTCTACTTACTGTCCCCTTACCTGGCTCCCAGAATTCTGGCCACCTGTCTAGGCAGGAGATTGTTGTTTAGGCGCGTAATCATGTGCAACTCTTTGCAACCCCATGGAGTTTAGATGAGGCTTAATTTAAGAATAATTATCATAATTAGGCTTTTGAGCAGTTTTGTAACTTTTTTCTTCCCACTTGGACCTTCATGGTAGTTTTAGTCTTTCAATCACTAGATGAAGAAGTAATTGTTCATCTTTGGTACTTGGATGAATATTATTTGACATGATTTATTTGTGGGCTTTTTCTTTTTAATGTAGTTTGTTTTCAGGCTCCCTTTTCCCTGCCTTCTACCCTCCTCCCTCTTTCTCTGTCCTTTTATTTTTTCCTTCTTTTAATAGCTCTCTGAAGTTTTTCTTTTCTGTTTTCTTTTTCCCTATTGCTTTTTTTTTCTTTTCTACTTTTCCCTTTCTCCTTGTTCATTCACCTGCAGAAAGACATGGAAAGAGAAATAAGTTTGTGGGAAGATTAATATGAATTACTTGAAAGTGAATACCACAGAATAGTTTTTCAGTGATGTGCAACTTACTAATATGATAACATTGAATATCTAATCAAAAAATGTTGCTTGATAGATGCAGCCTCAGTTACTTGTGCTTGGTTGCCCTGTCGTGTCTGACTCTCTGTGGCTCCTTTAACTGTAGCCCACCAGGCTCCTCTGTCCATGGAATTTTCCAGGCAGGTATACTGGAGTGGGTTGCCATTTTCCTACCCCAAGGGATCTTCCCCATCCAGGGATCAAACCCACGTCTCTTGTATATCCTGCATTGGCAGGAGGAGTCTTTACCACTAGTGCTTCCTGTAACTAACAAATCAGTTGTTTATATTAAACAATGTTTTTAATATAAATGTTTGTTCTCTAAAGATGTTTAAATATTTTTCTGTAATCTTATTCACATTATTCATTCATACATTGTAAAACTTTTGAAATATATTTTAAAATATATTTGACCGTCTTTGAATTATTACTAATTCCAAATTAGTGGCATCAGTACATTTATTATGAAACACTAATTCCTCCTGGGAGTGAGTGGAGTCCTACTCTTCCTATTTATTTTCTTCTATCCCCAGACAGATTCCTACTGGTATCCTATGAAATCTGCTTAAGTAAATAAAAGAGTAAAGTATTCTAAAGAAACAGTGTATTTTCAAAATATATATCCTACTTGTTGTATTTTAATTTAGAAGCTATTGCTAATTCTTTTCTTTTAATTAATATGAAATTACTTTTAATTTGGATTGAGGAAGAGTTCTAAAAACTCCATTAAATATAGTTGAAATTTTGAAGAACATCTTTTAAACATAATAGCCTAGCTTTGACAAGAATGGTTATCATAGCATTAAAGGAAAAACAGCTGTAGCCCTTTTACAGTCACGTGAATATCCAGGATGAGAGGTTAGATAACATTACCAACTCAATGGACGTGAAATTTGAGCAAACCCAGGAGGTAGTGGGGACAGAGGAGCCTGGAGTGCTACAGTCCATGGCATCTCAAAGAGTCAGACACAAGAAATGAACAACAAAATATCCAGATTTTGAGAACTTGTAAACAATGCTATTAGCAAACAAAACATTTTCCTAACAGGAGGGGAAAAAAAAAAAAATGGGATAGGATAGCTCAGATTTTTGTTTATGCTAAATCATGCCAAGACCTGATTTAACTAGTGTTTGTCTGGGCTTCAGATATGCTTGGATCTTTGACATATTTAATATAAAGTCCCTGTCTTTGATGTGTTTTTTTCCTCCTTTTTAAAGTTGTAGACATGGTCCCTTCCTAGGCATGTATCACTGTATTTTGCTTGTGTAATAGTGAATTGTTTCGTGGCAAGAATCTTGTCAACTTGGCAGCTGATGAAAGATGATGTATATGGTAACAAAAATAAACAAGTTCAGGGGTAGGGAATATAAACATAGTAAAATCTTGTGTTGAAATCAGAGCCTTCAGGTTTAGCAAACATGTTAGAACAGGAGAAGTGAGTGTATTGGAGTTCAGTTAAAACAAGATGTGAATAGTATAGCACATGGAAAATGAAGGCTTATTTTGAAGGCCCTAGTCCTCAAGTTGAGAAAGCTGCAAGCAAGGAGTATTGCTGAAAACAATCAAATACAAACAGTAGTTGGATATACAAGGCAGCAGCTCATGGGCACATGCTCACTGCCACTTCCGCTCCTCCTCTTCCTCCATTTCTTCCAGTTGATGATTAACTTTTCTTTGGTTGCATTATTTTTGGTATACTGCAGTGTACTGTGTCACAGACAAATTTAAAAGTGGAAAATAAGCTGTAGAACATACAAGTCAAATTCTGTACTTTTTAGTTCTCATTAAAAATAAAGGAAGTAGATTGGCAGTAAATCTAAGAGTATGGAGTTAAGAAAGAGAAGATAGTATTTATTCAGGGCCCAGTATATGTCAATATACTAGCGCTTCATTGTGATACTTAGCACTTCATTGTGAGAGATGTGTATTTATTTAACTGGGATGAATAGTCTTTGTAGTATTCTAGGTTACAGCCTTTGGTTGAATTTTTATCAGTGTTCTTACCAGTGGGAATATTAGAATTAAAAAGAGTTTATTATCATTTCTACTTTTCTTAGCAATACTGTCGTGAAATCAGATGTAATTTCTCAACTTTTGGGAATTGGAAGTTTCACTCTCCCCTTCCATCAGATAGAAATAATACCATAAGGAAAACCATACCATTTGACAGAAACAGCATTAACTCAACAACGTAGTGATCACTGATCAACAGAAAAACATGTGATGAAAACTATAAATGTGACATAACCCGTCTCTTGATAAGCAGTTGTCAGTATACTGCACACACAGCTTTCTTTTGTTAGCTTTATTTAAAAAACCAGTGATAAACATGACAGCTTTTACCGAATTCTGTCTTTATCAAAATCTTAGAAAATGAATGGATCTGAAAGAGAATTCCTTGTGATTTTCATTAGTATTGTTGTTGTTGCTGTTTTCAGTCACCCAGTTGTGTACAACTCTTTGCGACCCCATGGACTGCAGCACGCCAGGACCCCATGGACTGTACACCCCATGGACTGTAGCATGTCCATGGCATCAGTGATGCCATCCAGCATTCATTCATTAATGTTCAGTTCAGTTCAGTTCAGTTCAGTCGCTCAGTCGTGTCTGACTCTTTGCGACCCCATGAATCGCAGCACACCAGGCCTCCGTGTCCATCACCAACTCCCAGAGCTCACTCAGACTCATGCCCATCGAGTCCGTGATGCCATCCAGACATCTCATCCTCTGTCGTCCCCTTCTCCTCCTGCCCCCTATTCCTCCCAGCATCAGAGTCTTTTCCAATGAGTCAACTCTTTGCATAAGGTGGCCAAAGTACTGGAGCTTCAGCTTTAGCATCATTCCTTCCAAAGAAATCCCAGGGCCCATCTCCTTCAGAATGGACTGGTTGGATCTCCTTACAGTCCAAGGGACTCTCAAGAGTCTTCTCCAACAGCACAGTTCAAAAGCATCAATTCTTTGGCACTCAGCCTTCTTCACAGTCCAACTCTCGCATCCATACATGACTACTGGAAAAACCATAGCCTTGACTAGATGGACCTTAGTCAGCAAAGTAATATCTCAGTCAAAGTAGTTACCTCTAAACAAATAATAACACTTAGAAATATAGTATTTTCAGTAAACAATAAAAAAGCTCTAAGATCCTATTAAGAATTATTAAATATATTAAATATAAAGACAAAATTAAGCATTTTTCAGATAGATTATCATTACCAGTGATAAAGGCTGCTTCTGACTCATAGGACTCATAGATTTTGGTAAAGGTATTGAGTTTTTAAAGTGATATAAAGCATAACTCATAGTGCAGCTTGTCTGTGCATGAATTTTCATTTCTTTGGAGACAAATAGTGTATTCTAATACAGGCGTTGGAAAACAATGGCTCTGTGGTCTGTTTTTATACCACCTATGAACTCAGAATGGTCTTTTAAAAGGTTGTATAAAAAGAGTATACAAAAGAAGTCATATGTGACCCTCCACGCCTAAAATATTTACTCTTTGGTCCTTTACAGAAAAAATTTTACCAACCCTAAAATATAAATATATAAAACATAAGCGTGGGAAATTCTGGTTCCAAGTGAGCTGGTGTAATAATCACCTGACTCTGTGTCTCTCTCAGTGAGAACCCCTATTGTAAACCTTGGACAGCATGCCCGGAGCAGCTTTCTGAAGACTCTGAATAGTAAAAAGTAGCAAGAGAATTAGGGAAGACCAAACTTTGAAATGCCACCAGACTGGGGGTGAGTTTTCCGTTTTTCCCTTTGTGTTGTCACATGGCCTGGTCTCAGCATAGTGTGGAACCGGGCAGTGGACGTCAGTGTGGACAGAGAGAGCCCCAGGAGGGCTCTAAGAGAAGCCCTCAACCTCAGGCTTGGAATGTGGAGATTATGGTTCGTAACAGTGATAGTGGGCACAGAGGAAGACATAGGTATCTAAAGCTGAGGAAGGGGGTTGCCTTCCTTTCTGTTGGAGGATCTATGGTCATGAGAGGTTGAGACAGGCAACCTGTTCTTATTTTCTCTGACTTCCTGCCAGTTGGCCCCCACTGCCTGAACACTTGGAGAAAGTAAGAGGCAAAATGTAAATAAAACCTCAGCTTTCTGGGCAGAGTGCTGAAAAGGGAGAGCCCCAGGGAATCAGAAAGTACTCATTTATCTACAAGAGAGGGGAACTTAGGAAAGAGATCTCAGAAGAATTAATGTAGAAACTCCTGGAGATGAAATTAATGGAAGTAACAGAGGAAAGAGTCAGAGAACTTGAAGATAGATCATAAAAATTATGCAGTCTGAAAAACAGAGATGAAAGATTGGGGAGGGGGAAAGAGCATCAAGGCCCTATGGAACGATAACAAAGCTCTAACTTTCGTATCATTGGCATCTCAAAAGGAAAGGAGGAAGTATTGTGCAGAAAATTACTTTTTAAAAAAATGGCAAGATTACAGACAAACTCTTACATAGTGATGGTAGGAATATAAAATAGTATAGCCACTCTAGAAACAGTTTGATAGTAACTTGTAAAGCTAAACATATATTTACTGTAAGGTCCACCAATTCCATTCCCATAGAGTTGAAACATTTATGGTGAAATCAAAACATAACATTCACACAAATAGATATCCACACAAATATTTGTAGGAACTGTATCGATAATTATCAAAAGATGGAAAAAAACCAGTTATCTTTCTATACTTGAATGGCTTTTAAAAAAACACTCCGATACATCTGTGTAATGGAATACTTCTCAGTGATTTAACAGAATGTGTGAACTATTGATAGACACAATAATTTAGGACATTTTCTCAAAAGGTTGCATACTGTAACCTGACTGAAAGTAGTCTCAGAAAATACCATACTGACACCAAAAGCATAGGCAGCAAGAGATAAATTGTATTTTATCAAACACGTAAGACTCTTGTGCATCAAAGGATACTATTGACAGAATGAGATGGCAACCCATTGAATGGCAAATATCTGCAAACTGTGTGTGTGTGTGTGTGTGTGTGTGTGTGTATGTGATAAGCATAGCTAAAATATAAAGTACTCTTACACCCCAATAATAAAAAGACAAAATGAGCAAAGGATTTGAATACATGGGTTGGGAAGATCCCCTGGAGAGGGGAATGGCTACCCACTCCAGTATTCTTACCTGGAGAATTCCATGAACAGAGGAGCCTGGCGGGCTACAATCCATGGGGTTGCAAAGAGTTGGACACGACTGAGCGACCAACTAAGATGCAGAAATGGCCAGTAAACATATGATAAGATACTCAGCATCATTAGCATCAAGAAAATGCAAATTAAAATCAAAAGGAGATACTATATTATGCCTATTGAAATGGCTATTATCAGAAAAGCAGAGATTAGTGCTGGTGAGGATATGGAGAAGTTGGAAGCCTGGTGCAGTACTGGTGGGGATGTGAAGTGGTGTAGGTGCTGTGGAAGATGTTATGCTGGTTCCTCAAAAAATTAAACATACTTACCATAAGATCCATCAGTTCCACTTACATACATATAGAACTGAAAGCAGGGACATGGATAGATATATGTATATCCATAGCAGCGTGGTTCACAAGCGTCAGAGGATGGATGGATGAACAGAATGTGTATGTACATACAATAGAATATTATTCAGCCTTAAAAAGGGAGGAAATGCTGATATTTGCTACAACATGAATGAAACTTGGAGACATTATGCTAAATGAAATAAGCCAGTTGCAAAAGGACAAATACGTGATTTCAAGTATTATATGAGCTGCTTAGAAGAGTTAAATACATAGAGACAGAAAACAGAACAGTGGTTGTCAGGGGCTTAGGGTTGAAGGGAATTGAAAGGTAGTGTTTAATGGATACGGAGTTTTAGATGCGGAAGATAGAACAAGTGCTGGAGGTAAGATGGTCAGAGCTGCACAACAACGCAAAGGGCTTAATGACACTGAACCGCACACTTCAGAATGGTTAAAATGGTAACTTTTATGCATATTTACCACAGTTTAAATTTTGGAGGAGAGAAAGGTTACATGTTATTCCATCTGTATGATCTTTTAGAAAAAATGAAGCCATCGTGACAAATCGCTAGTTGCCAGGAATCAGTAATGGCTAAGGGAGGTCACGTGAGGGAGGGTTTTTGGTTGTGTGTAGTATTGTGATGGCAGTTGCTCAAAGTTTGCATGAGTTAAAATCGATAGAACTGTACACCCCGAAAAGGTCAATTTTACTGCCTTTCAATTAAACAAATATAATTATCAATATATATAAGCCTGTTAGGACCATTGCTCAGGGTGGGAGGGGGGAGTGTCCCTCAGTACCAACAGTGGGAATGGATTTTATTTTGTTTCAAGGAAACAGGAAGAGATAAAGTATGCCTTGTTATTTTTTTTTACCATTGTAAAGGACTAGTTTTATAATTTAAAATGCTAAGCTAAAGCTAGTGTTCTTTTTTTTTTGTAATTAACAAGTGGTAACATGTATATACTATTTGAAAGATACCAAATAGCATAAATAAGATTATAACATTTTAAAATTGCAATTGGTAACATTTTAGTACTGTTCATTATTGCTCTTTCTCTATATGTGTATTTTGTAAGTATGTGTTTGTAGCAGAGCAGAAACCTTATTCGTGTCATCAGGGCTTTAGGAAAAGGGAGGATATTTGCAAGGCACTGTGTGTTTATTTCTTGTTTATGTAACTACTGNGATTATAACATTTTAAAATTGCAGTTGGTAACATTTTAGTACTGTTCATTATTGCTCTTTCTCTATATGTGTATTTTGTAAGTATGTGTTTGTAGCAGAGCAGAAACCTTATTCGTGTCATCAGGGCTTTAGGAAAAGGGAGGATATTTGCAAGGCACTGTGTGTTTATTTCTTGTTTATGTAACTACTGTTATATATTTAATTTTCTCTTTTCCTTAAATAGTGTATCTTGAATATCTTCCAAAATTATTAAAATTCTTGCAAAGCATTATTTTCATAGTAGTATCTTGTGGATATATCATAATTTATTCAACCTCAGTCCTTCTTTTGGGCCATTTAGGTTTTTTCCAGCATCACTTGTTTGTTTATTTGGCTGTGCTGGGTCTTACTAATATTATAGTTGCCACACACAGCATCTTCACTGTGGCATATGGAATCCTTTGTTGCAGCCAGTCGGCTTCTCTCCAGTTGTGGCGTGGGCGCAGTAGTTGCAGTGTGTGGGCCTAGTTGCCCCATAGTGGGTGAGATCTTAGTTCTCTGATCAGGGATCTAACCCATGCCCCCTTCATTGGAAGGTATATTCTTAACCACTGGTCACCATAAGTGCCTTAGGTGTCACTTATTATTATAACCATCATTCCTATGAATGTATATTCACATTTCTCGTGTGCACAGAGTACCTCTGTGTGTAAATGTACAGCTCTATTGAAAGGTCTGAATTTAGTGAAGTGCAAACATGAAATAGTCTTCCCCACTCCCTGATTCCAAGCGTGCCATGCTTCTGTCTTATGCACAGGCATGTGAGGTGAGTGACAGGCGTAATTCCAGTGATCTAATTCAGAAATTAAAAGTGCAGTGAGATCCAGTTCAAAACTCTGATCTCATATCCAAAGATTTTCCTTGTTCAAGTTGGAACCAGGCTTTTATGGCTCATGATCTGAAGCGGGGAGGGCTTATTAAAATTTCATTCACACCTTCTTCCGCTCTAGACTGTAGAGTGTGGCAGTGACTTAATTCAGCAGTAAATGCCTTGCACCACTATGGGTTCCAGGCATAACTCCTCTGTGTGAAGGCTTAACAAAGGGAGTAGAAGCAACTGCCCTGTCTTACCTGCCTGTGTTTGTGGCCCCATTTTGGTTGTCACTACTCCTCTGACCAGCTCTTACTGATTTGATGTCCTTCAAGCATATGTTTGTTCAACCACCAGTTCCCTCTTCTGGCAGTGCCCCCAGTCTACACAGGAGCTTCTTGGAGCCTTGCCTCTTGGCCTGCTTTTGCTTTGCATGGTTGTTGATTATGGTGAGAATATTATGACCTTAATTGTTGGTGTCTTTCTTTAGAATATAGAGTGTGGATGCAAACATGTGTGCTAAGTCATGTTTGACTTTTGGTGACCCCATAGACTGTAGCCCACCAGGCTCCTCCGTCCATGGAATTTTCCAGGCAATAATACTGGAGTGTGTTGCCATACCCTCCTCCAGGAGATCTTCGCGACCGAGGAGTCAAACTTGCGTCTCATATCTTCTGCACTGGCAGCTGGGTTCTTTTCCACTAGTGCCACCTGAGAAGGCCAAGAATATAGGGCATTAAATGCCTTTTTTGCTTTCAGTTGTAGACTCTGGTCATCAATCCTGAACAAACTTCCAGAAAGGCCACATGCAATATCTTGTCTGCATGCAATATCTTGTTTCAAGTGTGTATATAAAATTTGCGGCAGTTGTCAGAACAGTTGCTGAGCATTTTTCCTACTTTTATTTAAAATGGCAATTCAGTTCTTAGTTTGAAAAAATACTTTTTTGCCTCATCTGTGTAAGTAGATGCATTGTAGGATACATTGAAAGTCTATCAGCACTCAACAAAGCTTTCTGTTAAACACACAAAACAAAAAATCATTTCTGTTGTAGCAAAGGTGAATGGTTTCTTTTAGCCACTGCTTTCCCAGGCATCCTTTGGTCTGTCTTCCTCATTGGGGGTCTGCAAACTATGGTCTGTGGGACCCTCCCAGCTCCCCAGCTGTTTCTGTAAGTTAAGCTTTCTTGGAGCACAGCTGTGGTCATCGTTTATGCATTCTCTAGGATGGCTTTTGCACCACAACAGCAGAATTAAGTATTTGTGACAGCCCATTTGGCCTGCAAAGCACCAAATATTTTCTCTCTGACCAGTTATAGAGAAAAGTTTGGCAGCTCCTGTTATATACCCTTCCTTTAAAATTCTTTCTAAAACAGCTCAGAAATACCAATTGTTTACTTATAAACATTAAGTAGCTTCTCATGGTTGACAGAATATAGTCTAAAATCTTTAGCGCTTCCCAGGAGGCTCTAGTGATAAAGAACCCACCCGCCAATGCGGGAGGCATAAGAGATGCAGGTTCGGTCCCTGGGTCTGGAAGATCCCCTGGAGGAGGAAGGGCAAGGCAGCCCACTCCAGTATTCTGGCCTGCAGAATCCCATGGACGGAGGAGCCTGGTGGGCTACAGTCCATTGGGTCGCAAAGAGTCAGACACAGGGAGGCGACTTAGGATGCACGCATTCTAAAATCTTTAGCTATAGATTCAAATCTTTTTACATTGTAGTCTCAAATCACTATGCCAAGTTCAAATTCAGGATTTTCTGTTATTTTCAGTAATGTCTGACGTTGCAAATTGGCTGAGTTTGGCTCCCAGACTTGTTTTGTGTTATTGATTCAGCCTTTAAAAACTAGATGATATCACCCAGAAATCCAGATTCCTTGTTATTCTTGATGAGTCAAGAGTTCTGATACACTGGCCCCAGAGACCTCAGTGTAACGTTCTGTGAGCACTGAGTGGCCACTGCCTCCTCCCTGTGGGGCAGTGCTGTTCACCTCTGCACAGCCTGTGCCCTGCAGGTCATATATGCACATGCACTCAAACCCAGTCCGCTTTGATCGTGCGTGTTACCAGGTCTGGCCACTGGAGTCCTTTGAGTTTGCAGCCAACCCTGCGCAGTGAGCTGCCTCCTGGTCACCTGAACCACCTGTTCTCACAGTACTGTGTGCCCCTCCCTCTGCCTAGTAGATCCTCTTTGTCTTCAGAACTCTTCATCCTTTAAGCCTCCATTTAAATATCACCTTTGTGAGGCCTTCCCTGTCACAGTCACTTCTTCTGTACCCTTGTGGCACTTTGTTGATTGAGTTTGAGTGGCACCTGTAATGTTGTATTTTAGTGACCACATGGTAAGCTCCTTGATGGTAAGATTTGTGGCTTCCTCACCTTTCCGTTCCTAGGCCCCAGTCAGCCTCAACAAAGAGTGAAGGCCAAGTGAATGTTGCTAGATTGTGTGCTGTGAACATCTAAAAGCTGGGACTGTAGAAAAGGATTCATTCAGCAGAAAGAAAAATTTGCATTTTTCCCACTTAAATGCATATTCTTTTCCTTTCAGTATTTCACTTAGTTTCCTCTTTTTCTTTCCTTAGTTTATAACAAGTCATTTGTGTTTTCCAGAGAACGAATACTTCAGTTTTCATAAGGATTACCATCACTTTCTAGCTGTGCCCAGAGTCACAAGCTAGTAAGCGGTGGAAATGGGTTTCAGAGTTACATTTCTCTGCCTTTAGAGCTCATGCACATAGCTGCTGGACCACTCTTTATCATCTGGGTGCTTCTGAATAAGTTACAAAGTTTTCTAAGTCTCAGTTTCTAATTGTAAAAGGAAAAGGATAATGGGACCCATCTTTAGGATATTTGGGAGAAATAAGTGAGAATGTGTAAGTGCTTAGAATAGAGTTGGCTTAGAGTAAGCACCCAATAAATAGAGCTGCTCTATTTCTACTACCTCCACTCTCGCCCCGACCACTACCACTGCTGCTGCTCCTATCACTTTCCTTGATGCTGTGTAGGAAATACACAGACTGTCTTCTTTTTCTTGGTTTAAACCTTCAGGAGTCAAGGGAATTAGGAGTGTTGGCCCACTTGCAGAAACCACTGCCAGGCTACCCTGTGTATGATCCTAGATCATTGCACTTGGAAGAGATTTTGAAGGTCAGATGTTCTAACAAGTGCTCATTCAAAGCAGCAGTTCTCTCTGCAGTTTCCAGTTAGAGATGATCAGTCCTCTAGAGGCTGTTGGAACATTTACAGTGACAGAAGCGGGCCACTTTAGGAGGAACACGGAGTGTGTAAAAATTGTGTGCACATACTTTGCTTTGCATTTTTAGGTCTGTCCCCTGTAAAATGTAGACAATTAAGTTGAATCCTTTTTCCATATTCTTGTCCTTAGTCTTTCAAAGTATTTGAGCTGACTTCCAGCATTGGTGGTTCTCTTGGTGTGGCCCAAGGATTCCTTTTAACTGAGACCCTTTCCACAGGAGCTCTTCTTCTCTCCTCCTCTTTCTCTTAATCAAAGAATCCTTGAAGACCCTAAAAACATGAGCTAAAGTTTTTGTGTGCCTGAGTACCTTATTCTGGAGCAAGATTTGGTAACTGAAAAAAGGTTAAGAATCACAGCCTCAGACAGTCTCATGACTACATTTTGTCCGGGATGTATCTGTATCTCAAAGGGACAAAAAGTGGTTAAGAATGACAGTTTCTTAGTTCTCCCATAATGATAGAAAGTGATTGAAAGCAGAAGTTACAAACTGCATGGAAAGAGGAAAATCTGAGAGTAAAGAGATAAAGTTTACCTATATCCACTGAGCCACCATGCTGACATCTTTNTGCCATAAGAGTGGTGTCATCTGCATATCTGAGGTTACTGATATTTCTCCCAGCAATCTTGGTTCCAGCCATATATGTGTAGGTTCATCTAATCCAGAATTTCTCATGATGTACTCTGCATATAAGTTAAATAAGCAGGGTGACAACACACAGGCTTGATGTACTCCTTTCCTGATTTGGAACCAGTCTGTTGTTCCATGTCCAGTTCTAACTACCGATTCTGGACCTGCCCACAGATTTTTCAGGAGGCAGGTCAGATATTCTGGTATTCCCATCTCTTTGAGAATTTTCCACACATTTTTGTGATCCACACAGTCAAAAGCTTTGGCATAGTCGATGAAGAAGAAGAAGATGTTTTTCTGGAACTCTCTTTTCGATGATCCATGGTTCCATGATGAAAATCAAGATACAGAACATTTCCATCACACCCAAAACTTACTTGTGGACTTTGTACTGATTCTTACCTTCAAGATACAGAACATTTCCATCACCCCTTGCTTCATTAACAATCAGTACACAAGACATTTGTATTCTGTCTCTATAGCTTTGCTTGCTGTAAAATTTCACATGGATGGATCATACACAGTTATTTATAGGTTTTATATTTTAAAACTCAGAATCCATGTTGCCACACATGTATCAATAGATGTTTCTTTTCTATTGCTGAAATAGTTTCTGTTGTATACCAAATGTGTTTATCCATTCATTCACCTGTTAATAGGTATTTGTGTTGTTTCCACTTTGCAGCTACTATAAATAAAAATTCGGTGAACATTAATATACAAGCTTTTATTTTGGTGGATATTTGTTTTCTTTTCCCTTAGATTAATAATGGAACTGCTAGGTCATATGGAAAGAAACAGCTTTCATAAGAAACAAGCAAACGGGTCTTCAAAATGGTTGTACCATTTTATACCTTCAATAGTAATGTCTGAAAGTTGAAATTGTTTCATATACTCCAGAACAGTTGGATTTTTAATGTCTAATTTTAGCTATTCTAGTGGGTATGGAGTGATGTATCATTGTGATTTTAATTTGCATTTCCCTGGTGACTAATGATGTTGAACTTCTTTTTATGTGCTAATTAGCTATTCTTCTGTATCCTTTGGTAATTAGTACAAGGTATCTATTCATATCTTCTGCTCTTCTGAAAAATTGGACTGTCTTCTTCTTATTGAATTGTAAAGGTACTTTATATTATCTGGTTTAAAGTCCATTGTCAAACATATGTGTTGCAAATAATCTTTCAGTTGAAGGCTGGCTTTATTTTCTTAATTGTGTCTTCCAAAGAGTGGAACTTTTAAAATTTTGTGAAGTTTATTTTATTACTATTTCTTATATGGTCAGTGCTTTCTGTGTCCTAATATAGCTTTTCCCTCATAGAAATTGCAACATTTTTCTTCTGTATTTTCCTCTATTACATTTCTTTTATAAAGTTAAAAAGTTTTAACCTTTACTTTTAGGTTTCTGATTTATTTCACATAAAATTTTTAAATGATGTAATGAAGGAAGTATAATTGTTCCATACTGATATTCAGTTGCCCTAGGACTTTTTTGTTGAAAGGACTATTTCCCTAGACATTGCATCGTGGTCAAAAACTTATCAGCCATATATGTGTAGGTTCATTTTTGAACTCTCTATTTGATTCTACTGATCTATTTATCTATCATCATAGTAATGCCACACTGTTCTTATAACTCTGAATCCATGTTGCCACATGTATCAATAGATGTTTCTTGATACATGTGACAACATGGATTCTGAGTTTTAAAATATTAAAACCTATAAATAACTATGTATGACCCATCCAATTTATAGTGAGTCTTGAAGTCAGAAAACAGGAGCATCCCAATTTTGTTTTTGTTTTGTTTTTAAAGATTTGTTCTGGCTGTTTTGTATCATTTGTATTTCTATCTAAATTTTAGAATCAGGAAATACCTTGGTGGTCCAGTGGTTAGGACTCAGTGCTTTCGCTGTAGTGGCCCACATTCAATCCTAGTTGGGGAACTAAGATCCTGCAAGCCATGTGGTTCATCCCCATGAAAAAGTCTGTGAATAATAAACACTGGAGAGGATCTGGAAGAGTGTGGAGGAAGGGGAACCCTTCCACACTGTTGGTGGGAATGTAAAATTGGTACAGCCACCAAGGAGAATAGGATGGAAGTTCCTTAAAAAACAACAACAACAAAAAAACTAAAAGTAGAGCTGTGCAATCCCACTCCTAGGCAGATATCCAGAGAAAACCCTAATTTGAAAGGATAAATGCTGAAAATTCCTGGCAGACCAGTGGTTAGCACTCAGTGCTTTCACTGCTGGGGCCTGGACTCAAAGAGTTGCAAAGAGTTGGACACAACTAAAGCAACTTAGCAAATGCAATTTTGATTGAGATTTCATTGTATCTATGTTCTAATTTAGAGAGAACAACACTGAGTCTTCTAATCCATGACTGATATATCTCTCAGCTTACTTAAATCTTCTTTAATGACTCTAAGAAAGAAAAAATTTGAAGAAGTCCCATCCTGTGCCTAATTTGATGATTTTGTTGATGTTGTTGTTGTTCATGAAAGTGTTGCCCAACTCTTTCTGACCCCATGGACTGTAGCCTGCCAGGCTCCTCTGTCCATGGGATTTCCCAGGCAATAATTCTGAAGTGGGTTGCTGTGCCCTCCTCCAGGGGATCATCCCGACCCAGGGATCGAACTCACGTCTCTTATGTCTCCTGCATTGACAGGCGGGTTCTTTACCACTACTGCCACCTGGAAAGCACCAGGAAGTTGTTTCTCATGAGTAGCTATTAAATTTTACCAAGTGGTTTTTCTGAATTTTATTTAGAGAACCATGTAGATTTCCTTTTTTAGTTTGTTAATATGGTGAATTACGTTGATTATTTTTCAGAGATTAGAACAACCTTCCCTTACTGGGATAAACCCCATTGATCATGGTGCATTGTTTTTTCTATGTTGATAAGTTGGATTTCATAATATTTTATTAGGAACTTTTCCAACTAGGGTCAGAAGAGAGATTGGTTTTTAACTTTCTTATCTTATAATAGGTTTACTTTTGGTATCAGGGTAGTGCTAGAATCATAATGAGTTGAGAAGTCTGCCCTCTATTTTCTGAGACTTTCTTAAGATAACTATTATATCTTCCTCAGATGTTGGATAAAATTTACCAGTGAGTGTGTCTTGAATTAGAATATTTTTTGTTGCAAGATTTTAAGATATTTCACTTATTCAAATAATATAGGAGTCTTTAGTTATTTAATTTCTTTATGCCAGTTTTATAAATTTTGGCTGTCAAGAACTTGGTCTATTTCTTCTGAGTTCTAAAATTTATTGCAATAAATATGTTTAAAACATTCTTTTCTGATTAGTTTAATATGTGTATAATCTATGGTGATATCTCTCTTTCACTTCTATACTGGTAATTCATGTCTTCTTTTTTATTTTTGATTCTTCTAAACTAGTTTATTTTTCTATTGATCTTTTAAAAAATTTAGATTTAGATTCATTGATTTTTCACTGTTGTTTGTATTTTATTTTTAATTGGAATTTTTATAGCAAATTTATTAAGATATAGCTCACATCCCATATAATAATTCACCNATTTCTATACTGGTAATTCATGTCTTCTTTTTTATTTTTGATTCTTCTAAACTAGTTTATTATTCTATTGATCTTTTAAAAAATTTAGATTTAGATTCATTGATTTTTCACTGTTGTTTGTATTTTATTTTTAATTGGAATTTTTATAGCAAATTTATTAAGATATAGCTCACATCCCATATAATAATTCACCCATTTAGAGTCTACACTCAAAGTTGTTT
Organism: Neotragus moschatus; assembly: GCA_006410615.1. Taxonomy (NCBI): domain Eukaryota; kingdom Metazoa; phylum Chordata; class Mammalia; order Artiodactyla; family Bovidae; genus Neotragus; species Neotragus moschatus. The sequence goes on from SJYA01001198.1 coordinate 2,229,402, forward strand.
GTTTAGTATTATATATTCAGAGTTCTACAACTATTATCATAATGACTTTGAGAACATTTTCATAACCCCAAAAAGAAATCTATCCAGTCACTCTTAATTTTCCCATTGTACGCCCTAGGCAACCACTAAACTACTTTCTATCTTTATAAATTTGCCTATTTTGGACATTGCATATAAATGGAGTCATCTAATTTGTGGTTCTTTTGTGACTGGCTTCTTTCACTTAGCATGTTTCCAAGGTTCACTTACACTGTAGCATGCATATGTTTATTTTTATTGTTGAATAATATTCTATTGTATGGCTACATCACACTTTGATTATCCATTCAATTGATGGACATTTGGATTGTTTGCATTGTTTAGCTATTGTGAACAATGGTGATATGTTATTTGTGTACAAGTTTTGTATGGACATATGTTTTCATTTTGCCTAGTATATATACCTAGTAGTTAAATTGTTGGGCCAAATGTTAACTCTGAGGACATACCAGGCTGTTTTCCAAAATAGCTGCATCATATTATATTCCCCTCAGCAGCTTGTGAGGGTTTCTGTTTCTCCACATCCTTACCAATTCTTGTCGTTATCTTCTTTTTGATCACAACCATTCTAGTGAAGGGCAGTGCCAAAGAATGTTCAAACTACTGCACAGTTGTGCTCTTTTCACATGCTAGCAAGGTTATGCTCAAAATCCTTCAAGCTAGGCTTCAACAATACATAAACCAAGAACTTCGAGATGTTCAAGCTGGATTTGGAAAAGCCAGAGGAACCAGAGATCAAATAGCCAACATCTGTTGGATCATAGAAAATGCAAGATAATTCCATAAAAACTACTTCTGCTCAGTTGACTACACTAAAGCCTTTGACTGTGGATCAAAACAAACTGGAAAATTCTTAAAGAGATGGGAATACCAGGTCACCTTACCTGCCTTCTGTGAAGCCTGTGTGCAGGTCAAGAAGCAACAGTTAGAACCAAACATGGAAGAACGGACTGATTCCAGATTGGGAAAGGAGTACATCAAGGCTGTATATTGTCACCCTGATTATTTAACTTATATGCCGAGTACAAGTTGCAAAATGCCAGGCTAGATGAACTAAAGGCTGGAATCAAAATTACCAGGAGAAATATCAACAACCTCAGGTATGCAGATAACACCATCCTTACGGCAGAAAGCAAAGAGGAACTAAAGAATCTTTCAGTGAATGTAAAAGAGGAGAGTGACACAGCTAGCTTATAACTCAACATTCAAAAAACTAAGATCATGGCATCCAGTCCGATCACTTCATGGCAAATAGATGGGGAAAAAGTGGAAGCAGTGAAGTATTTTGCCGGCAGCCAGCGTGAGGAATCCCACCCATGACAAGGTCACGCGGCAGGAGATTTTGATGGGCAAGGACAAGTCAAATCTCAGGGTTTTCCNAAGGCAAACCATTCAATATCACGGTAATCCAAGTCTATGCCCCAACCAGTAACGGTGAAGAAGCTGAAGCTGAACAATGTAGGCATTTAAAACTATACAAATTTGCTTTGGATGTGTTCCATAAGTTTCGGTATGCTGCATTTTCATTCATTCATCTCAAAGTGTTTTCCAATTTTCATTGTGATTTCTTCTTTGACCCATTGGTTATTTAGTTGTGTGTTATTTAATGTCTACACCTTTGTTAATATCCCATATTTGCTTGTTATTAATTTATAATTTCACTCAATTGTGGTAGCTGGAGAACATACTTGATATGATTTCAATCTTTAAAAAATTTATTAAGGTTTGTTTTATGGCCTAGCATATGGTCTATCCTAGAGAATGTTCTGTGTGCACTTGAGAAGAATATGTATTCTCCCGTTGGGTAGAGAGTTCTATAAATATCTTTTAGTTCTAGTTGGTTAAAGCTGTTAAAGTGTGCTACATTTTTATTAGGTAGTATCTTTTTTTTTTCTCCTTTTCTCCTTGTCCCCACTCCCCCTTTCTCTCCTTTTATTTTGTGTCTGTATGTGTATGTGTGTGAATGACATATTATTCATTATTTTTCTAAGCCCATTTTCCTCCTGGGTCATTCATTTTTGTTGAGGGGATTTTTATAGCTATATGATTTTTAGGAATGTTTGGGCTGAGTTATAGAACTGCTATGCTTAAAATGGTTAGTTTTTTAAATATAAATTATAGGCAATGGCACCCCACTCCAGTACTCTTGCCTGGAAAATCCCATGGGCGGAGGATCCTGGTAGGCTGCAGTCCATGGGGTTGCTGAGAGTCGGACACGACCGAGCAACTTCACTTTCACTTTTCACTTCCATGCATTGGAGAAGGAAATGACAACCCACTCCAGTGTTCTTGCCTGGAGAATCCCAGGGATGGGGAAGTCTGGTGGGCTGCCGACTATGGGGTCGCACAGAGTCAGACACGACTGAAGTGACTTAACAGCAGCATACTACATTAAAGTTGATCTTAAAAGAAATTAATAATTCTGGATAAAAATTACTTAAGATTGTAAATTGTAGTTTCTTAGAGTAGCAAATTATTGTATTGAACAGAATGATTTTGAAAACTTACTCCCTTAAAAGAGATTTAAAAAAATCTATCACACTCTTTTCTAATGGGTATTTAAATCTATTTTTCACTTTCCCTGAACTTATATAAATCCAGTTTTTCTCTACAAAGTTTGGATTTTTTTCTTTTAAACTGTTTTGTAAAATTCTTCTGCCTTTATTGTTATTATTTAAAGTTTTAAAAAGTTACTGATGATTGGAAATATCTGACCTTAAAATTCTAGCTGTCAACCATGTCAGGTTAAGAGAGCATATTTACATCAGTTGTCCTTTGTTCTAAAATACAATGTTTTCCTTATGTTCATTTAAAAAGAAAGGGTTGGTTTCAACTATTACTCTTCTCCCAATATTGCCTGTGAAGTAGAAAGCAATTTTGCATAGGTTAAAAGCCTAAATTAACCCTTAAAAAAAAGCGGGTGGACTTGTCAAGTCATCTCAATGGACTCATTCAGAATTCAAAGGAACAGTAAATCAGAGCCTTCATTATATGTCTTTAGCCTGGAAAAATCCTTTTGCAAGAGAAAGCTAATCATTTAACAAATATGCATTCCCATGAGAAAATGTTTGAGTGTACTAATGATAACTCTCAACATTTTAAAAGAATAAAGTACTCAATAAAACCCTTTGAATACTTACTAAAAGTAAGGTATGGTGTGAATTTGGTTTAGCAATAGTTTATAATGTTGAAGGCATGTTTTGAGACTTATATCCAAGTTTTAATATTAAGGTCAATACATATCATTGGGCTTCTAGTTGTGAGAACTGAAGTGGTAGAGATGAATGAATAATGTTGTCATTGTTTTCCCAAGTGTATATTTTAATAGATCTGTCTCAGGTGGTTAATTCTAATTGATGCTAATAAACTTCTTTTGATTTGGTTTGAAATAATGATATATAGAAAAATGAATGAATGTTCTCTAAAAAGACATCTTATAAATGTAAAATATAAAGTTTAACTGAAACATATAATCTGGCTGTAAATTAAAGAACATCAGATGGTGTTCTTCCTTTATAGTGCTTACTACAATGTTGTTTGTGTGTTCATTTGTTTAATGTCTGTGTCCCACATCTGACTCTCATGTATATATTTTTTACCACCATATGGCCAGTACCTTGAGGGCACGAGGAGAAGGGGAAGGCAGAGATTGAGATGGTTGGATAGCATCACTGACTTAATGGACATGAGTTTGAGCAAACTCCAGGAGACAGTGAAGGACAGGAAAGCTTGGTGTGCTGTAGTTCATGGGGTTGCAAAGAGTCAGACATGACTTAGTGACTGAACAAAACAAATCCAGTACCTAGAACCATACCTGGCATGTAGTATATACTCTAAAAAATTGTTGAATGGTCAAATAAATAAAATGTTGAGATCTGCCTTGAAATCCAATCTTAACTCAATTCTCACTTAAGAAATAAGTTGAGCAAGTTACACTCTTGTCTTCCTCTTCCCCTTCGGTAGTTTAGTGATAACAATACCTTACATATAATACATTATGTCTTTATAATATTCAAAACATTTTCACAACATTCACTGAATGATTACTATGTACCAGGTGCACTTCTAGGTTTTAAGGATACAGCAGAACTTCTAGGTTTTAAGGATAAACCAAAAAGGACAAAAATCTGAACCTTCATTGAGCTTCTGTTCTAATGAAATCTGCTGTTTTGTTTAGGTCCTCACAACAATCCTGTGAGGTGAGTAGGACTGATACTATTAACTTACTAATGTGGAAATAGAGACTTGAGATTAAGTGGTTACTCCAGATCAATGCCAGACCATGTGTATGGATGTGAGAGTTGGACCATAAAGAAGGCTGAGCGCCAAAGAATTGATGCTTTTGAACTGTGGTGTTGGAGAAGACTCTTGAGACTGCAAGGAGATCCAACCAGTCAATTCTAAAGAAAATCAAGCCTGAATATTCATTGGAAGGACTGATGCTGAAGCTCCAATACTTTGGCCACCTAATGTGAAGAGGTGACTCACTGAGAAAGATTGAAGGCAGGATAAGGGGTCAACAGAGGATAAGATGGTTAGATGGCATCATGGACTCAATGGACATGAGTTTGAGCAAACTCTGGGAGGTAGTGAAGGACAGGGAAGCCTGGCGTGCTAAAGTCCATGGGGCCACAAAGAGTTGGACATGACTGAGCAACTGAACAACAATCAGATCAATCAGCTAGTGAGTCCAAGAACCATCTATTTTATATCCAATGCTTTGTCTTCCTCCCCTAACTCCTCATTTATCAGGTAGGAACTTTTTTTTAGGAAAAATAAGATCCAATTTATACAACATCTTCTAAATATACTGTATAAATACAAAGTGATGGTGTGATTCAGGCTTTAAAGTGGCTTTAAAAATTATGGCATTTCAAGATACCTTAAATCCAAAGGAAATTTAATATTTTAGCCTGATCTCCTTTCTTTCGATATGGCTTGTTATTTATGTAACGCCTGACTCTTATACCTAGACCCTTGGCTGTAGGAGCTGGGGCTTCCTGCTGTTAAATGTTCTAATACTGTACATTAGTATGGAAATCTAGACAGTGCCCATAGTAGATAACATATGAGTTGCTGAGCAAGGGAAACTATTATGCCATCTGCTGCCTCTTATAGACTGTTACTACCCTACTCATTTTCTGAATCAACATACCAAAGGCACTATAAGTAATGTAACTGGTAGTGGCTTGCACATTTTTTAACTAAAGCAGTTTATAAGAAAAAAACTTTGTGCCACATCTCAATTTTAATGGATGCCATGGAAAATTATTTTTGTCCTTCAAACTGTTTTAATGGGATAATCTTTTACTAGACCACCAGATAGCCCATATTCAAATGAATGCAAGAATTTTTTTTGTAGTAAACTTACAGCAGTTCTTGCACTGATAGTAAGCTATTCATGGAAAATCTGGCATTTAATTTGAGCACTTTAAATTTTAAAAAAGGATAAAATATCGCCAAATATGCTTAGGCTTATGGAGGAACCTGGAAAAATAGATCTATTTGATTGAAGTGACAAAGCAATTTGTTTATAAATATGCCCTAAAGGCCATACATTTGATATAATCCTATTTGACCTTTTATCCTACTAGAGAATTAGGTATCCATGGAAAAACAGTTCTCAAACTGTGTTCGTTTGGTGTGTTTCTTAAGATATTAATAAGTATTACTGGAAGAGAAGAAAGGTTTCTGTAGTCAAATATGATGAAAATGCTGTTAAAGAGGTTTCCTCAGTCAGAGCCTATAATATGTTACTTAGCCAACAAAGTTCCATATAATCAAAGCTATGGTTTTTCCACTAGTCATGCATGGATGTGAGAGCTGAACCATAAAGAAGGTTGAGTGCCAAAGAACTGATGCTTTTGAACTGTGGTATTGGAGAAGACTCTTGAAAGTCCCTTGGACTGCAAGGAGGTCAAGCCAGTCAATCCTAAAGGAAATCAACCCTGAATATTCACTGGAAGGACTGATGCATTTAGCTTAGTTTGTCTTCATCATCTTACATAGATTGCTAAAATAACTTTAGCAATAACTGTACCTCAGCACTCACTATTCAATAGAAATACAATGCAGGCTGAANGTCAAGCCAGTCAATCCTAAAGGAAATCAACCCTGAATATTCACTGGAAGGACTGATGCATTTAGCTTAGTTTGTCTTCATCATCTTACATAGATTGCTAAAATAACTTTAGCAATAACTGTACCTCAGCACTCACTATTCAATAGAAATACAATGCAGGCTGAAAACTCAAATCACATAACATAATTTTAAGTTTTCTAATAGCCACATTAAAAAACAGAAGACAAAACAGGAGAAATTAATTTTTATAATATGTTTTATTTAGCCCAGTGTACCCCAAATATTATCATTTCAACATATAATCACTACAAAATTGCTGCTATAGATGCATGCTTACAGAGAAGGAAATGGCAACCCACTCCAGTATTCTTGCCTGGAAAATCTCATGGACAGAGGAGCCTGGTGGGCTGCAGTCCATGGGGTCGCAAAGAGTCAGACACAACTGAAGCAACTCAGCATGGCACGGGATGCCTGCTTAGTCACTCAATCGTGTCTGACTCTTTGAGANTATTATCATCTTGTAATTCTGCTTTCCCTAGTGTGAGATTATTTCAAGTTGGGTTTTCCTCCTGGTGGCAAAATGACTGCAGCAATTTCAGGTCTCACCTCAGAAAAACACAAGATCCAGAAAGAGAAAGTGTGTAGGTGACCCTTTGGAAGCTGTCATAGAAGAGAAAGAAAATGAAGTTATTCTTGGCCCATTCATGAGCTAATCCCCATGGCCCATTTCAAATTTGCTTAAATTAGTTTATCTGAACCAATTACTTTAGTAAGGAGGAAGAGTCCACATCTGGGAAGCGAGTCAACTTCCGGCAGGTATTGGAGTCTCAGGAATGGAGTGGATCCCAAACTGGAAGCCCAGGTAGGAGGAGATGAGTGCTGGGTAAGTTTTCTCAGGTGTCTGCTCTTTACAGAATATCGACTGAGAAAGGACGAAGGTGTATAAACAGAGATGTAGAGTGAAGGAACGGAGAAGGCAATGGCACCCCACTCCAGTACTCTTGCCTGGAAAAACCTCACGGATGGAGGAGCCTGGTAGACTGCAGTCCATGGGGTTGCGANAAGTTTTCTCAGGTGTCTGCTCTTTACAGAATATCGACTGAGAAAGGACGAAGGTGTATAAACAGAGATGTAGAGTGAAGGAACGGAGAAGGCAATGGCACCCCACTCCAGTACTCTTGCCTGGAAAAACCTCACGGATGGAGGAGCCTGGTAGACTGCAGTCCATGGGGTTGCGAAGAGTCGGACACGACTGAGCGACTTCACTTTCACTTTTCACTTTAAGACATTGGAGAAGGAAATGGCAACCCGCTCCAGTGTTCTTGCCAGGAGAATCCCAGGGACGGGGGAGCCTAGTGGGCTGCCGTCCATGGGGTCGCACAGAGTCGGACACGACAGACGCGACTTAGCAGCAGCAGCGGAGTAAAGGAAGGATTTTTTTTTTCTTTTTTCTATTTTCGTTCGTTTCTCTTTCTTCTTTTCTTTCACTGGAGACACTTAAGCATGGGTATTGGCTCATACTTTCGTTTGGATCTCATTGGTCAGTATTGTGTCACATGGTCATGCTCAGTTTCAAGGGAGGCTGGAAAAGTACTGGCCGTGTGGCGGAAGTCATCACGGGAAAAAGGAAATGGGGACAACTGGTGAATTACCAAAACGCAAGACTCTGCAGTAAGTACTTCTTGTGAAGTCTTTTTCTCCTCAGCTTCCAAGATTTTGAATGTGTTCCTTTCCTTTCTACTAAGATTGAGAAGTGAATGAAGTGAGAACAGTAAACTTACACTCCAGGATTTATTTGCTGAGACAGGGGTTTAGTTGGACCTCCAACTAACATGAAGTGAATGGCTCCATGGGAGGGATAAAGATGAACCCTTGTATCATGGTACATTAAGTCCTAGCAATTAATGTGTAAGACAGAGTAAGTCACTCTTTGATCAAGCACAGAAACCATTCCCTTGAAGAAGTAAAGTGTCAGGTTATATATGAACCTCTTGCACCAGTACTGTGACAGCTGATTCAGATGGTGAGGTGATCCCAAACTGCTGAGCCTTGTTTTCTTCAACCAGAGATCGCATCAGAAATGAAGATGAATAAAAATGGATCTACTCTATAAAACAGATGATCCAGCCAGATCAGAGCGCCTTCTCACAGGCAGGAGTGCTGCTTTCGCTGTGGTTCTGCTTTACAAGCCGGCCTTCTTGACAGCAGCCACCAAGCAAGAGAATGAGGCGAAAGCGTCTATGGATCCTGCTGGCGTCTATTGACCTAACACAGCTCATCCTTCAGCAGTCACTTCCTGATACATAGAAATGAAGTCAGAATGACTGAGTACCTTGAAAGGGCCAGTGTTTCCAGCTCTGGAGGCACACACTGCTGTGCTTCCCCGTTTATTTCTCCTCAGTCGATTTGCTTCAGCTGTTATCCAGCAGCAGGGAGACCATTACTGCGTGAAAATGTTCCTTGACAGTGACATTCACTCAGTGTTCTAAAGCTCAGCAGGGGCCCTAGACTTTCTGGATCCCTCTAAAATTATAAGACAAGCAACTTACATTTGAATAGTGATCAGACTACAAATTTGGAAATTCAACCTCATCCCTATTTTGTGAGCCGTAGCTCATTTTCCATCTTCAGGTAAAAAGTCCTCAAAGTATCAAAGATAGTTAAAAACTTCGATAGTTAGATAATCCACAGACTCCAGTTTATCATTGAACTAGCTAGAGATGACTTTCCCTAAGGCATTTGTCTGTCCTTCTCAGACCAGCATCTTCTCTGATGGCATTATCCTGTTATGTGAACAAAGACACTGTTTTAATTACATGGAAATTCATGTTTACTGTGAACTTTTATGAAGAGTAATTATTACATTTAAAAAGGATCCAAAGAGTACGTACTCATGTTACAGCCTTTGATATGGGTGTAAATGCATCTGATCTCCAGGTTACAGTAGTGAGATTGAATTTGTGTGTTGATCCACATTTATTTATTTTTTCAGGTATCATATTTCTGATGCATTTGTAGTTTTTGCCTATCCACAAATGTTGATGTCAAGGCTTTGTTTAGCTTTCCTCCTTCTCAATATATTGCTACTTCTGTTACTCCCTAAGCGTGTTCGGACACATTATCAGCAACTTTGCTTTCATGACTAGATTTTGCCTTCCTCAAGTCAGAGATCCCTTCTTAGGCAGCTTTGCAAATCTTCCAACAAAGCCCAATGCCTGACTCATGGAAGGTGTTCATATAAAAGCTGAAGAAAATGAATCTAGGTCAGAGAGATGAAGTGGGACAAATGAAATAATCTGTTTGTCTGCATTGCCTTATCTGGAAGAGGTTAATAGTCTGATTTACATCAAGGTGCATGTATTTTGAGGACTGATATATGGTGGTAATCGCTCAGAAAATGATCACTGGACAAAATTCAAGAGAGAAGGCTCTCGGCTGTAATGTGTCTGCATAAACCCTTACTCTCCTCGTTTTGCTGATGTGGCAAGTACTTGAGCAATTTGCTATTTGCACCCAACCCTTCCTGGGTCTATACAGTATTACTGCTTTACAAGTTTCTCATTACCATTGAATAACTGTTCTTCAGAATCGGTATAATTTCAGAATTTAATTAGGAATCAGAACAAGGGTCATTTGGTCTCTCAGAAAGACGATCCTTTTTGCCTGATACCCATTGCTCACTTGAAAGGAGAACTGGAAGCCAGCAGTGGTGTGAGGCCAGGTGTGTTTATCCATCTGCTCCACCTGAGAGCTGAGGCTACTTCATACATTGATGAATATGCTCTAGCAGGTGCAGGTCTTAGAAATCAGTTTAAATGATTAAAAGCTTTAATGCCTTCTCCAACTTCACTTCCTGCCCAAGGTCAAGGGATCCTGAGGGGACTGAACAGTCCTGTGTGACTCTGTTCACTCCCATTCGAATTTGGAGTCTTCATTTAGAACAGTGGTTCCCAACATTTTTGATGCCAGGGGCTGGGTTTCATGGAGAACAATCTTTCCATGGACTAGAAGTAGGGGGGATAGTTTCTAGATGAAACTATTGTTTCACTTATCATGCACTTTATTTCTACTATTATTAAATTAGCTGCACCTCAGATCATCAGGCATTAGATCCTGGAGGTTAGGGACCCCTGATACAGAGCATCTCAGCCTGCCTTAAATATGCTTTTAGCCCTTGACTCAGTAATTCCCCTCCTGGGAATGTAATAGAATGAAGTTGTCAGTGACCCATTCAGATATTTATATACAGATCACTTGTTTTAGCATGTTTATGATATCAAAAACATGGAAACAATCAGAATGCCTAAGTAGGAAACTGACTAAATACTGATGTAAGCACACTGAGGAATCCAGTGAGGCCACTAAAAATAATTTCTTTAACAGGATAAGGGAACGTTCATTATATAACATGAACACAAATATTGATATATATAGCATCATAATTTTGTACAACAAACCATACATGTATCTATAATTTTGAAAAATGTATTTGCCNTGAATTTGTGTGTTGATCCACATTTATTTATTTTTTCAGGTATCATATTTCTGATGCATTTGTAGTTTTTGCCTATCCACAAATGTTGATGTCAAGGCTTTGTTTAGCTTTCCTCCTTCTCAATATATTGCTACTTCTGTTACTCCCTAAGCGTGTTCGGACACATTATCAGCAACTTTGCTTTCATGACTAGATTTTGCCTTCCTCAAGTCAGAGATCCCTTCTTAGGCAGCTTTGCAAATCTTCCAACAAAGCCCAATGCCTGACTCATGGAAGGTGTTCATATAAAAGCTGAAGAAAATGAATCTAGGTCAGAGAGATGAAGTGGGACAAATGAAATAATCTGTTTGTCTGCATTGCCTTATCTGGAAGAGGTTAATAGTCTGATTTACATCAAGGTGCATGTATTTTGAGGACTGATATATGGTGGTAATCGCTCAGAAAATGATCACTGGACAAAATTCAAGAGAGAAGGCTCTCGGCTGTAATGTGTCTGCATAAACCCTTACTCTCCTCGTTTTGCTGATGTGGCAAGTACTTGAGCAATTTGCTATTTGCACCCAACCCTTCCTGGGTCTATACAGTATTACTGCTTTACAAGTTTCTCATTACCATTGAATAACTGTTCTNGCTCAGAAAATGATCACTGGACAAAATTCAAGAGAGAAGGCTCTCGGCTGTAATGTGTCTGCATAAACCCTTACTCTCCTCGTTTTGCTGATGTGGCAAGTACTTGAGCAATTTGCTATTTGCACCCAACCCTTCCTGGGTCTATACAGTATTACTGCTTTACAAGTTTCTCATTACCATTGAATAACTGTTCTTCAGAATCGGTATAATTTCAGAATTTAATTAGGAATCAGAACAAGGGTCATTTGGTCTCTCAGAAAGACGATCCTTTTTGCCTGATACCCATTGCTCACTTGAAAGGAGAACTGGAAGCCAGCAGTGGTGTGAGGCCAGGTGTGTTTATCCATCTGCTCCACCTGAGAGCTGAGGCTACTTCATACATTGATGAATATGCTCTAGCAGGTGCAGGTCTTAGAAATCAGTTTAAATGATTAAAAGCTTTAATGCCTTCTCCAACTTCACTTCCTGCCCAAGGTCAAGGGATCCTGAGGGGACTGAACAGTCCTGTGTGACTCTGTTCACTCCCATTCGAATTTGGAGTCTTCATTTAGAACAGTGGTTCCCAACATTTTTGATGCCAGGGGCTGGGTTTCATGGAGAACAATCTTTCCATGGACTAGAAGTAGGGGGGATAGTTTCTAGATGAAACTATTGTTTCACTTATCATGCACTTTATTTCTACTATTATTAAATTAGCTGCACCTCAGATCATCAGGCATTAGATCCTGGAGGTTAGGGACCCCTGATACAGAGCATCTCAGCCTGCCTTAAATATGCTTTTAGCCCTTGACTCAGTAATTCCCCTCCTGGGAATGTAATAGAATGAAGTTGTCAGTGACCCATTCAGATATTTATATACAGATCACTTGTTTTAGCATGTTTATGATATCAAAAACATGGAAACAATCAGAATGCCTAAGTAGGAAACTGACTAAATACTGATGTAAGCACACTGAGGAATCCAGTGAGGCCACTAAAAATAATTTCTTTAACAGGATAAGGGAACGTTCATTATATAACATGAACACAAATATTGATATATATAGCATCATAATTTTGTACAACAAACCATACATGTATCTATAATTTTGGAAAATGTATTTGGCTAGTGGGATTATTTTTATTTGGTCTGTGGGCTTCCCAGGTGGCACTAGTGGTAAAGAACCCACCTGCTAATGCAGGAGACAGATGCAGGTTCGATCCCTGGGTGGGGAAGATCCCCTGGAGGAGGGCGTGGGAAACCACTCCAGTATTCTTGCCTGGAGAATCCCGTGGACTGAGGAGCTTGGCAGACTACATAGGGTCCATAGGATCACAAAGAGTTGGACACAACTGAAGCTACTTAGCATGCACACTGTGGGATTATAGATATTTGCCAATGTTTTTCCCATTTAAGCCTAACTGTATTTTCCAGGTTTTCTACAGTTTTAATTTAAAAAGTTCATTTTTAATAATAAATTATTTCAGCTCTATGTTTCTAAGTGATAGCCAAAAGGTGATGATTCACTTGAAGTGTGGGCAGGTCCTTACAAAGCAGACTGTAAAGGCAAGAAGTGGGGTGACAAGCTCAGCAAGGTCATGGCACCAGTGTAGGGGAGGGACTGCTCACAGATTGGGGTCACCCTAGCCTAGGGGATCTCTGAGAAAAAAGTGAAAATTCCCTGCCAAGTCAAACACATACAGAGCCTGATACTGCTTTCAGATGATCAACTATTACATTGTTGATGTTAGTATGGAGACATACAGGCCTGGTTTTGTTGGCTGCAATGGAGTGGCCAAGAAGATAAGAACTGGGGTCAGCAGGTAGAGAGTCCACCTGGCTAAAGAAGAGTCTGGAAGCAGAGCTGGAGGGACAGAGCTTATTGTAAGTGATGAGGGAGAAGGAGTAAACCCAGCAGACAGAGCAATGATAAGTTTTCCCACCAGAATGACAGAACACAGCAACAGGATACAGGGCCGAGTAATACGTGGAGATCCAGAGACAGCAGAGGGAGCCTGGGAAAAGTTCAGGCTTCCCTCAACCACTCCTCTGCTCAGTATGTTCCAATAATGACTCAGAGTAGAAGTCAGTGTTGTGAAAACCTAAATTTTAAAAGTGTGCCCTTGGAAACCGGCTTGAGGCTTCACACTGCTGTCTTCTCCATGGTTGTTGGACTCCATGAGGCTGGCAGACTCCTCTGAACCTTCACAGAGCCACAACAACTGAACCTGGAACCTTGGATGGAACCTATAGCAGATTTAATCCAGAAGGCGACCCGGAAGGGGAAACCTTGATAAAGAGATGCAAACTGGCATCTAGATGGGGGAGGTTCTGTCGGGAGCACAGTGAAGCTGAGAATTTGGGTCGGGGGCATAAGGTATCCTCGTGCTTCGGGCATTACTGCCTTTGTGCAGAGATCGAGTCCTCTGGGTCCTGCAGAGAACATCACCAACATGCTCAGCTGCTTCAAACAGGTTTAAGTAATGAGGCTGTGGATTTAAGACTTACCTGCTGCAATTCCATTAATTTGTATCCCCAAGATCTGAAATTATACCACAGTCATCTTTATTACTAACTGGTTGGCTGAATGGATATATGATAAGCAACTACTGTGGGAAGTTAAGGTGGAGGAAAGAATGAGATGTGAAGGAGAAGAAAAGAAGGTATTGATGTCAGAAAGTGGTCCCTGGGAAGCCCAGGGGATGGGTCAGGATGGTGTGTGGCTGTACCTTGCTTTGTTTCAACAAAGCAGAATCAAAAGTGCTGCTATCAGAATTTTGAGTGAACATTCTGATACGTACCCAGGAGCCATTGGTCTAATCTGCCTCTGACAAAGGCAGCAAGAGAGCTGAGAATAGAACCCCTGAGCACCTGCCTCCCACTGTGACCTCTGTTAATCACACAGAACAAGGTGTATGCACGCAAAGCATTTTTTATTATTAGTGATGGGAAGCAGGGCTTGCCAAGTTCAGAAGCTTCTTTGAAACCAGAGGTTTGGTCTTTGCAAGCTGAACACTGACACACAAAAAATTCCTTTTTTCTTCTAAGGAAAAGGAAATTTTTCTAATAATAAAGGATTCAAAGATGTTTGCCTAGACATGAGTGGTTGTTTCAAAGCAGCGCTTTTTTTCTTATTTAAATATAAATGCATCTGAAAGGGGTGGATTTAAACTGTCACATGCATTTCTCAATCCCATCTTCCTCTACCTGACTAAGCCCACACAGAGAAATCCAACCGTGAAGATCTGTGCTCGAAACCCGTTGTAAACACAAGTCAAGGTAACCACACGGGTTTCTTGGTTCCACCTGCCTGATTTTGCTGGGTTTTGACTTTGAATCAAATAAAAGAAAAGCCCAGTACAATGCCTGGCATGGAGCTGATGTAGGTTTCCCAAAAAGACTAATCATTTTTCCAGCTGAGTGTGGCATTAAGTAAGAGGACTTTTGTATCAGTACCTGGCATTTGCTGTCTTGCTGTCCAGTAGGGTAGCTCTTTGACATGTGACTATTTAAGTACAAGTTCATTAAAATTAAATAAAGTAACTAAAGTCAATAATGTTGTTCAGTCACCCTGTTGCGTTCGACTGTTTGCGACCCCATGGACTGCAGCATGCCACGCTTCCCTGTCCCTCACCATCTCCCAGAGTTTGCCCAAGTTCATGTCCATTGCATTGGTGATGACGTCCAGCCATCTCATCCTCTGATGCCCTCTTCTCCTTCTGCCTTCAATCTTTCCCAGCATCAGGAACTTTACCAATGAGTCAATAGACAGACCATCTTACTGGTCTGGTATTCCCATCTCTTTAAGAGCTTTCCACAGTCTGTTATGATCCACACAGTCAAAGGCTTTAGCATCATAGATCACTGCCTTGTGGTGGCAAAAGGGCTTGTAAGCTGTGAGCCTTGCCATGTAGGGCCACCCAAGACGGACGGGTCACAGTGGAGAGTTCTGACAAAGTGTGATTCACTGGAGGAGGGAATGGCAAACTACCCCAGGATACTTACCATGAGAATCTCGTGAAATAAAAAAGACAAAAAGTCAATAATACTGTATTGTATATTGCAAGTTGCTAAAAAAGTAAATCTTAAAAGCCCTTATCACAAGAAAAAAATTTTATAGCTATTTATGGTGATGACCACTTTGCAGTGTATACAGATAGCAAACCATTATGTTGTATACCTGAAATTAATGCAGTACGTCAATTATATCTCAATAAAATAAGATTGAATTTTAAAATTTAGTTATTTGCTAACACCAGCTACTTACCAAATGCTCAATAGCCACATGTGGGTAGTGACCATTGTATTGGACAGTACTGTTCTAGAACCATTCCATCATGGTAGATGTTCTACTCTTATATCCCAAGTAGTTCAGGTTCTAAATATGTGTGCCCTTCAGGATATATAGCAAGAGCCTTGAAGTTTTTCAACTAATAAGACAGTTCAATAGCAATCTATTAATCTCATTCAACAAATATTTATTGAGTACCTATTATTTCCTCACTTTGCTTGGCTATAGGTCAGGTAGGTGCTGTAGCTTGAGATTTCAAAGAAGGCCCTGGGATAGAAAATGCAAAGAATTGGTGGTATTTGAGGTGAGACTATTGTTTGCCACTAGGTAAGTGGGCTTGCCACTAGGTAAGTGGGCTTTGGAGAAGGCAATGGCACTCCACTCCAGTACTCTTGCCTGGAAAATCTCATGGATGGAGGAGCCTGGTGGGCTGCAGTCCATGGGGTCACGAAGAGTCGGACACGACTGAGCGACTTCACTTTCACTTTTCACTTTCACGCATTGGAGAAGGAAATGGCAACCCACCCTGGTGTTCTTGCCTGGAGAATCCCAGGGATGGTGGAGCCTGGTAGGATGCCGTCTATGGGGTCACACAGAGTCGGACACGACTGAAGCAACTTAGCAGCAGCAAGTGGGCTTAGGAGATGTGGGACACCATAGGTGTCTGCTACAAATACTTTGCAACTATGAGTAATTATTTTGCCTTCAGTTTAACATTCACTGTTACTATGATTTAAAATATTTTAGTATCCAATAGTAATGCCTTCTAGGAGTTCCTTTGAATGTGGTCCAAATAATAGTGCTGAAAAAGTGAGCCTGAAAATTGGTATCTTTGGAACAGAAATTAGCTGTGCTAAAGTAAGGCCAAACAAATACCCTAACACACTGCTGTTAATTTAGGAGAAAGCATGTTATGAAATGGGACTTTCCTTGTGGCTCAGATGGTAAAGAAGCTGCCAGCAATGTGAGAGACCCAGGTTCAATCCCTGGGTCAGAAAGATCCTCTGGAGAAGGAAATGACAGCCCATTTCAGTATTCTTGCCTGGAGAATTCCATGGACAGAGGAACTTGGGGGGTTACAGTCCATGGGGTTGCACAGAGTTGGACACGACTGAGCAACTAACACTTTCACCATGCTATGAAATATTAAAGATAAGCTTGAGAAAAAAAGCAAAAAAGAACACTGTAGTATACGGACATGCTGTGAGACTTCATCTCTCCCTAGTTGCCATGTTTCCCTATGGAGAAATTAACCTGGCATTATGTGAGGCTTAATGACCCTCACACGGGATGGCCATGAACAACTTTCTCCGTTTACATACATTTCTGGTGAGAGCAACCTATAGACTGGCACTCTAGGCAGCCACCCAGATAGCACCTCCTGCTGGTTAGTTTCAATCTGGCACTTGGTAGTAAAAAACATCGTGGTTGCCTCTGTAATGTCCATTTCATCCTCTTACTTGGGGTAGAAACCTTGTGACTGAGTGGGATCAACTTCTTCCCTAGCTCTAAAGGTGGGTTCTCACTGGTCCAGCCCTAGCTATGTTATGGGTTCAGGCTCAGGCTCATTTCCCAGGTCTGAGATTACTATGGTGATAACTTTTATGGCCATAGTACTCTCTTTCAGGGGTAGGAAAGTTCCAGTGTGAAGCATAAGGATTTGGTTTTATGGTGGCAATGAAGGGAAGCCCCTTGTGCCTCGAGAGTAAATGAGAAAGCATTTGACCCTGGGGGCTGCTGGTAGTCACTTTGCTACCTTTAGGAAAGCCAGCCTAACTGAAAAGTCAATACAAGAAGGAGAACACAGTCAAGGGAAGCACCAAAAAGTGGGGAAAATGGCCCTGATGGTATTGCAAACCTTTTGCTCAAAGTGACCCTAAAGTTGGCTCTCTAGGATTTCTGTTTATATGAGTCAATAGATTCCCTTATTCTCTCAATTTATTTCAGTCAGTTTGGTCACTCAGTCATATCCGACTCTTTGTGACCCCATGGACAGGAGCATGCCAGGCTTCCCTGTCCATCATCAACTCCTGAAACTTACTCAAACTCATGTCCATTGAGTTGGTGATGCCATCCAACCATCTCATCCTCTGTCATCCCCTTCTCCTACTTCCTGAGTGATTGCCAGCATCAGGGTCTTTTCTAGTGAGTCAGTTCTTCCCATGAGATGGCCAAAATATTGGAGTTTCAGCTTCAGCATCAGTCCTTCCAATGAATATTCAGGACTGATTTCCTTTAGGATGGACTGGTTGGATCTCCTTGCAGTCCAAGAGACTTTCAAGAGTCTTCTCAAACACCACAGTTCAAAAGCATCAATTCTTTGGTGCTTAGCTTTCTTTATAGTCCAACTCTCACATCCATCCATATGTGACTACTGGAAAAACCAAAGCTTTGACTGATGGACCTTTGTTGACAAAGTAATGTCTCTGCTTTTCAATATGCCATCTAGGTTGGTCATAGCTTTTCTTCCAAGGAACAAGCGTTTTTAAATTTCATGGCTGCAGTTACCATCTGCAGTGATTTTGGAGCCCCCCAAAATAAAGTCTGTCACTGTTTCCATTGTTTCCCCATCTATTTGCCATGAAGTGATGGGACCAGATGCCATGATCTTAGTTTTCTGAATGTTGAACTTTAAGCCAACTTTTTCACTCTCCTCTTTCATTTTCATCAAGGGGCTCTTTAGTTCTTCTTCACTTTCTGCCATAATGGTGGTGTCATCTGCATATTTGAGGTTACTGATATTTATCCCCACAATCTTAATTCCAGCTTGTGCTTCATCCAATCCAGTGCTTCTCATGATGTACTCTGCATATAAGTTAAATCAGCAGAGTGACAATATACAGCTTTGATGTACTCCTTTTCCAATTTGGAACCAGTTCTTTCTTCCATGTCCAGTTCTAACTGTTACTTCTTGACCTGCATATAGATTTCTGAGGCAGACCAGGTGGTCTGGTATTCCCATCTCTTTAAGAATTTTCCACAGTTTGTTGTGATCTCTAAGCCAGTTTAAATTGTGTTCAGGCTAGAGAAAGCTTCCTAACTGATAACAGACAGTTAAAAATAAGTATTCTTTTTCCTTCCCTTCCATCAGTGGTATCTTTAGAGCAATCAGGACTTAAAAGAGAAAGTTATAAATGAATCCCATAGAAGACTATGTCTTTTTTCATAACCTAATCAAATGTACTGGTCTTTTTCAACTCAAACTTTTTTTTAATAACCTTACTGTTTTACTATTAGTCTCTCGTCATTGGCAATTCACTTCTAAATTGANTGGTGGTGTCATCTGCATATTTGAGGTTACTGATATTTATCCCCACAATCTTAATTCCAGCTTGTGCTTCATCCAATCCAGTGCTTCTCATGATGTACTCTGCATATAAGTTAAATCAGCAGAGTGACAATATACAGCTTTGATGTACTCCTTTTCCAATTTGGAACCAGTTCTTTCTTCCATGTCCAGTTCTAACTGTTACTTCTTGACCTGCATATAGATTTCTGAGGCAGACCAGGTGGTCTGGTATTCCCATCTCTTTAAGAATTTTCCACAGTTTGTTGTGATCTCTAAGCCAGTTTAAATTGTGTTCAGGCTAGAGAAAGCTTCCTAACTGATAACAGACACTTAAAAATAAGTATTCTTTTTCCTTCCCTTCCATCAGTGGTATCTTTAGAGCAATCAGGACTTAAAAGAGAAAGTTATAAATGAATCCCATAGAAGACTATGTCTTTTTTCATAACCTAATCAAATGTACTGGTCTTTTTCAACTCAAACTTTTTTTTAATAACCTTACTGTTTTACTATTAGTCTCTCGTCATTGGCAATTCACTTCTAAATTGATTTACATTGCTTATAAAGTGAAACAACATCTATCCACTCAGTTTAATTACTGGACTCTGATTGCTTACATAAATAAACAGCTCTCTGCATGTGAGAGTCTGGGCATTGCTGTCTTCAGATTGGTTGGACTCACTGTGGTCCCAGGGGTGGTCAGTGATATGTGTGTGTGTAGGAGTTCTGATTGTAACAATGGTCTGGTACAATAAAGTAACGTTGCATAATTTCATATTTTACAAAGTACATAATTGCCTCCATTTGTCCTAGATATATCTCCAGCAACGTCTATTTCAAACAGATTCTGCAAATTATCTCCCAATAGAAATGGCTGAAATTATGGATGCATTTATATTTTATAGTTTACACCAGGACATCTGTGCAAATAAAATGTATATCAGTGTGGGCACTCTCTGTTGCTAGTGACGGAGGACCTAACTTAAACTGATTTAACAGAGAAGGAGAGTTTAGGGGTCTGTGTAACTGAGAAATCCAAGGGTGTTAGGTAGGGCAGGATTTGAGGTGCAAACAATGCTGTGGGGACGCAGCTTCTGTGTGTCTCCATGCCTGTCTGAGCTCTACTCTCTGCTGCCCTGACTCCATCCTCAGGCTCCACATGTGTCCTCTTGGCAACTCCGAGTTCCCTCACATCCCTTAGTCCAACAGAATTGTGCCTGCTCAGTTTTTCAGCCGTGTCCGACTCTGTGACCCTGTGCACTATAGCCCACCAGGCTCCTCTGTCCATAGGATTCTCCAGGCAAGAATACTGGAGTGGGTTGTCCTGCCCTCCTCCAGGGAATCGTCCCGACTCAGGGATGGAACCCACATCTCTTAGATGTGGTCTCCTATATTGGCAGGCTGGTTTTTTACTAGCACCACCTGGGAAGCCCAACAGAAGA
This sequence comes from Neotragus moschatus, assembly GCA_006410615.1. Taxonomy (NCBI): domain Eukaryota; kingdom Metazoa; phylum Chordata; class Mammalia; order Artiodactyla; family Bovidae; genus Neotragus; species Neotragus moschatus. The sequence continues at coordinate 2,249,647 of SJYA01001198.1, forward strand.
GGTAGTCTCCCCACAAAATCTCAAAGAGAGGTCTCAAATTTAGGTTAGTTGGCACTGATTGCCCTGAACCAAATATTGTGATGGAGAAATAGAACACAGAGATCAGCTAAGAATAGGTTGTATTCTCAACCTCTTTATTATTCAGTGGAAGAGTAGTTCCCTGGAACCACATCCACACCTCCTGGAAAGTAAACAGAATCCTAAATATGCATGCATTGTATATTCCTCCCTCAAAAAAGGGGGCATTTGTGATGGGACGTGAAAGGACTACAAACCGTCACAAAGCGAGGTCGTATCCCACTCTTATTTGAGCTCCAGGGGGTAGTCTTGTGGAGCAAGGCCTTTACCATTTACTGTGTATTTTCACATTCAGGTTCCTAGGAAGTATTCAAATTCCTTTTGGTGGAGTTTCTTTGCCTTTCCTTCTGGCCATATTTGTGGGTCCTGTCTGATCACTGAGTTTTCTACAAGTTAAATTCTTATCTTGACAGCCAAAGTTCATGATTCTACAAGGAACTGTTAAATCTACTGGCTGTTTGCCTTTTTTTTTTTTTTTTTTTAAGGCAATTTCATCAGCCTCACAGTTTGATTTATGAAAACCAGCAATGGCTGGTAGAATAGGAATATTCTGCTTGCTAGGTGCTGAGGCAGCTGCTAATTCTGATGAACAGGAAAATAACCAAAGAGAGCATTGGAGCCATGAAGTATGCTGCATAGACACCGCCACTATCACCCCCCCCCAGTCCCAGAATATTGGTTCTATTTAGAGGTCTTAGAGATGGTCTGTCTTGGGACCAGTGTCCTGAAAAGGGGTTGGTTTTATTTTTAAAGAGGGTAGTGAAAATGCAAGGGCATTTCCAATTCTGGAAGGTTAAAATGGCCTGCTGAGAAATTTGCTGATCTTCTAATTTGGCTGTTTATCAAACAACCTAAAAATAAGGGCTGCTTTAAATAAAAGACTAAAATAATCACTCAAGAGAAAGCCCCTATCTGTTCCTCTCCAGCAGTCCAAATATACCTTCTAATCACTTATTTATTCCCCTTTAAAGCTAGCAGGGCCGGATTTGTTATCTTTACCTAACCAATATGAACTCCTTTATTTTTTTAAAAAAATATTTATTTATTTGACTGCACCCAGTCTTAGTTGCGGCAAGTGGGATCTTGTTCCCTGACCAGGGAGCGAACTTGGGTCCCCACACTAGGAACTTGGAGTTAGCCACTGGACCACCAGGGAAGTCCCTTGAACCCCCTTTTTATTAAAGTTATGTGAAAAAATATACATTCTTTTTGCCTGTTTAAAAGAGCATATTTTGTTATTTATTTATTTTTGCCAAGGAAGATGTTACTTACAGTAAATTCAAGGAGTCCCAAAGAAGAAGTTGAAATAATGTAAGGGAATTAGATGTCAGGAAAAAGTAATGAACTTGAAATTAAAAAGCTAGAGTTTAAATTTTGTCCAGCCATTACAGTGTTACCTTGACCAATTTGCCGAAGCCTCTCTGAGCTTGTTTCTGAAGAATACAGAGAACAAGGAAAAGGACCCAAAGTCACATAGTAATTTGACCCTCCTCAGAGCTGAAGAGGTCCTAGGTGAACTTTGCATCTTTTCTCCAAATACTTAAAGCGTTGTGGGTGGATGGATATTTACTCTATTTGAAATTATAACAATAATACCTCTGATTTATGTAAGTTTTGCCCTCAGAGAACTTTCCTAAAAAAGAAATAATTTATTCTGAAATCTTTAATATGACTAGAATAAATGCCACTTCTTTATATCTGCCAGTGTTTCGTTATCATGTTACGGCGATAAGCATTAAGTTCTGAGAACTGGATTAAGCCGAGTACTACTTAGATCACAGGTTCTCATAGGTGTGTGCTTGCTCAGCCACTCAGTCGTGTCTGACTCTTCGCAGCCCTGTGGTCTGTAGTCTGCCAGGCTCCTCTGTCCATGACCTTCTCATAGGTACAAATCCAAATCTAATTTGGATCATACCCAGGAATTGATGAAACTTCTACCCAACCTTAACATGAAGACAGAGAAAAGAATGTGATGGGCTTGGGAGGAGAAAGCATTCAAATGCCAAGCTGAGATGTTTTGCATTCCAGGTCCCAAACTCAGCATTTTAAAATGAGCCTTTTAATTTTTTAAAAAAAGCATGGTTTTTCTGGTTCTATTCTATGGTTCTTGCCCCATGTTTGGTTTTTTTTGGTTGTTGACATTTTACATATTATACCAGGTACTAATATGAAAGAAGGTAATATTTGATAAATATTAATTTTCCCAAAGATAGTTTTTTTTCAAAGATAACTTTTTTACCTAGTCAAATTAATCCAAGTCATTCCTATCTTCAAATTCAAATCAAGCAAAAAGGAGAAAAACAAGACAAAATAAAACATGCAAAATTTTTCTTGTAGGTTAGCTTTCCTTTCACTAAAGAAGTAAGCTCTGACTTCACTGGAAAGTTTTCTATGCCACTTTTTCAAATATAATCCTATCTTCTGATGATCTAGATTAGAATAAAAGTTTCTAAGCCTTTTGGAGTAAAAGTAACCAATCACGGTTAACTTGCAACTCTTTCTTCATCCTTGTTTTCTTCCTTATTCTATACAGTTTTTTAAAAATTACATATTGCATGCATAATATTATATAACATTTTAGTTTTACAGTTAGTACAGTTTATAGCAGCTTTATTGACATGTAATTAATATGCAATTTACTCTTTTAAAAAATTTTGCATGCATGCTTAGTTGCTCAGTCATGTCCGACTCTTTCTGACCCTTTGAGCTGTAGACTGCCAATCTCCTCTGTCCATGGGATTTTTCAGGCAAGAATACTGGAGTGAGTTGCCATTTCCTTCTCCAGGGAATCTTCCTGACCCAGGGATTGAACCTGAATTTCCTGTGTTTCCTGCACTGTGGGCAGATTCTTTACTCACTGAGCCATATTGAAATCTAATTGATTTACAGTGTCATGTTAGTTTCAGGTGTACAGCAAACTGATTCATATATATATGTATACATATATTCTCTTTTCAGATTCTTTTCCATTACAGGTTATTTACAAGGTAACTCATCCTTTTGAAGTATACAATTCAGTGGTTTTTAATATGTTCACAGAGTTGTGTAATCGTCATCCCCAACTGGAGAAGGCAATGGCACTCCACTCCAGTGCTCTTGCCTGGAAAGTCCGTGGATGGGGGAGCCTGGTGGGCTGTAGTCCATGGGGTCACTAAGAGTCGGGCACAACTAAGCAACTTCACTTTTACTTTTCACTTTCATGCATTGGAGAAGGAAATGGCAACCCACTGCAGTACTCTTGCCTGGAGAATCCCAGGGACAGAGGAGCCTAGTAGGCTGCCATCTATGGCGTCGCACAGAGTCGGACACAACTGAAGTGATGTAGCAGCAGCAGCAGCATCCCCATCTAATTCCAGAACATTTTTTATGACTCAAAAAAGAAACCCTGTGCCCACTGGCAGTCACCCCCCCCCCCCCATTTCACCCTCTCCCTAGGCCCTGGCAATCACCGATCTACTTTATGTCAGTATAGATTTGCCTATTCTAACAGTTTCTTACATTTCATATAAATGGTGTCACACAGTTTGTTGCTTTTTCTGGCTTATTTTCATATAGCACAAAGTTTTTAAGACTCATCTATGTCTTAGTGTATATCAGTACTTCGTTTCTTTCTATAACCTAATAATATTCTGTTGTATGAGTATACCACGTTTTGCTTGTCCATTTATCAGTTTATGATTGCTTCCACTATTAGCCTATAATGTTGCTATGAATGTTCATGTGCAAATTTTTGTGGGGACATATCTTTTCAATTTTCTTGGGTTGTACCCAGAGTGGAATTACTGGGTCATATGGTAACTCTAGGCTTAACTTTTTAAGGAACTGCCAACCTGCTCTCCAAAGTATCTGCATCATTTTACATTCTTATCAGCAGTATATGAGGGTCCAATTTCTCCATATCTTTGCCAAATTTGTTATTGTCATTCTTTTTAGGATAGCCATCCTAGTGTGTATAAAGTGGTACTTCATTGTGATTTTGAGTTAAATGTAATTTGATTTGAAAGCATTTTTCAGACTTTTATGGTATCTTTTTTGATTAATAGCTATAGCTATAATGTATTGAATATCTTTCTAAGCATTTTCTTCAGTTCAGTATAGTCGCTCATCATGTCCAACTCTTTGCAATCCCATGGACTGTAGCACACCAGGCCTCCCTGTCCACCACCAACTCCTGGAGTTTACTCAGCCTCAAGTCCATTGAGTCAGTGATGCCATCCAGCTATCTCATCCTCTGTCATCCCCTTCTCCTCCTACCTTCAATCTTTCCCAGCATCAGGGTCTTTTCTAATGAGTCAGTTCTTCGCATCTAGTGCCCAAAGTATTAGAGTTTCAGCTTCAGCATCAGTTCNTTCCCATCTCTTTAAGAATTTTCCACAGTTTGTGGTGATCCACACAGTCAAAGGCTTTGGCATAGTCAACGAAGCAGAAGTATATGTTTTTCTGAAACTCTCTTGCTTTTTCGATAATCCAGTGGAGTTATAATTGCAGCCAGCCCTTTGTGTTCCTGGGATCCACATCCAAGGTTCAACCAACCATGGATCAAAAATATTCAGAAAGAAAAATTATAGAAAATTTCAAAAAGCAAATATGAATTTGCCATGTTGGCAACTTTTACATAGCATTTACATTGTATTATGTATTATAAGTAATATAGAGATGATTTAAGGTCTACAGCTGGATGTGTATAGGTTATATGGAGGTATTTACAACATTTTATATAAGATACTGAACATCTGCATATTTTGGTATCTGTGGGGGTCCTGGGACTGATCCCCTGCAAATAACAGACGACCACTGTATTCCTATCCTACAAAGAGACTGAAGTAAGGAAAATCAAGTGCTGTTTATGGTTTTCATTAATGGTGGTGTCAGTTTTTGCATTCAAGGCTTTCTAACACTTATGTCCCTGCTGTGCTGTGCTGTGCTTAGCCACTCAGTCATGTCCAACTCTTCGTGATCCTATGAACCATAGTCTACCAGGCTCCTATGTCCACGAGATTCTCCTGGCAAGAATACTGGAGTGGGTTGCCATGCCCTCCTCCAGGGGATTGTCCCAGCCTAGGGACTGAACACACGCCTCCTCCATCTCTTGCATTGCAAGTGAATTCTTTACTGCTGAGCCACTGGGGAAANCTTCGTGATCCTATGAACCATAGTCTACCAGGCTCCTATGTCCACGAGATTCTCCTGGCAAGAATACTGGAGTGGGTTGCCATGCCCTCCTCCAGGGGATTGTCCCAGCCTAGGGACTGAACACACGCCTCCTCCATCTCTTGCATTGCAAGTGAATTCTTTACTGCTGAGCCACTGGGGAAACCCCATGCTATAGAAACACACTCTGAATCTGGTAGTTCTCAAACTCACAGCCTTTGAATTTTGATACAAAGTCCAATGAATCTTTTCATTCCAATAGAGAGACTTTAAGGTCTTTGAGAATATCTATTCAGATCCTGGTCCTAAATCCTGGAGAAGGGTCAAAAGGAGCCTCACTTGAGCAATTTGTCGTGCTTTTCTTCTTGCCCAACCTATCTGCTTCATTCTGATTGTCGGAATATTCACTAGATGCTGTAGTCCTGACTTCAGGGATACTAAAATTTCTTGTACTGATGTAGATAATTTCCTGCCTCAGAGGTATACTTGCTTACATTATCTGGTCAACAGTCCTTTAATCCAGAAAACCTTGTGTTATTAGAGGAGTAAATTCAATACCTTTGTTAAGGAGAGCTGAGATCCTATGGCAACTGTTGCCCTCAAGATATAGCCCTTGTTTCTATGACTTCCTTTCTTTCCAATTAATCTTACAAGCTCTGTGTTGCCTGATTATGTGTGTGCATGCTCCAGCGCTCAGCCATGTTTGACTCTTTGCAACCCTGTGGATTGTAGCCCACCAGACTTCTCTGTCCATGGAGGTTTTCAGGCAAGAATACTGAAGCAGATTGCCATTTCCTCCTCCAGGGGATCTCCCAACCCAAGGATCAAACCCACATCTGCACCTTTGGATTCTTTACTGCGGAGCCATTGGAAAAGCCCTGACTCTGCCTTTTAAAAAAATAAATCCAGTCTAGTTGTTTGTCTTTCAGTTTATTATTCAACCTACCTATGTATAATTTTTATTCAAATAATATAGGTACATGACTAAGGGTACTAGTCTCTCACACTATTTATTCCATCTTTATCCATTAAAGTAGCACATTTCTGAAATTACTTCCATGCCTCTAAATATGCTTTTGCTATTATGCTTGAATCATTTTTAGACATTATCTAAATTTGCATTCTCAAAAATAAATGAGAAATGAAAGATTTGTTCATCTTTTCTCTAGTAACTTGAGAGATACTCTCCCGTTCTTAATTCTTTATTTCACCAACTATAGGCATTATCGTTGATTGCCTGTCATGTCAGATGAGGATACTAATCTCTCTATGCTTCCATTTGGTTCTTCTCTATGTCTTCCCCTTCCTAACTTTCAGCATCTATACATTTTCATTTGCATTGTCAAAGAAGATAGCACTTATTGTCTATTCCATTACCAGAAGTTAGTCTTCCTATAGGTTGAGTCTAAAAGAAATAAAATGTTATCATTATTTTGACTTTATAAAAAACTGTTTCCATTCAGTTCATTTCAGTTCAGTCACTCAGTCGTGTCCAAATCTTGGCGACCCCATGGACTGCAGCACACCAGGCTTCCCTGTCTATCACCAACTCCTGGGCTTGCTCAAACTTGTCGGTGATGCCATCCAACCATCTCATCCTCTGTCGTCCCCTTCTCCTCCTGCCCTCAGTCTTTCCCACCATCAGGGTCTTTTTCAATGAGTCAGTTCTTCTCATCAGGTAGTCAAAGTATTGGAGTTTCAGGTTCAGCATCAGTCCTTACAATGAATATTCAGGTCTGATTTCCCTTAGGATGGACTGGTTGGTTCTCCTTGCAGTCCAAGGAACTCTCTAGAGTCTTCTCCAACACCACAGTTCAAAAGCATCAATTCTTTGGCACTCAGCTTTATTTACAGTCCAGCTCTCTTATCCCTACATGACTATTGGAAAAACCATAGCTTTAACTAGATGGAACTTTGTTGGCAAAGTGATATCTCTGCTTTTAATATGCTGTTTAGATTGGTCATAGCTTTTCTCCCAAGGAGCAAGCTTCTTTTCTTTTCATAGCTGTAGTCACCATCTGCAGTTATTTTGGAGCCCCCCAAAATAAAGTCTGTCACTGTTTCGATTGTTTCCCCATCTATTTCCATTGAAGTGATGGGACCAGATGTCATGATCTTAGTTTTCTGGATGCTTAGTTTTAAACCAACTTTTTCACTTTCCTCTTTCACTTTCATCAAGAGGCTCTTTAGTTCTTCACTTTTTGCCATAAAGGTGGTGTCATGTGTATATATTAGGTTATTGATATTTCTCCCAGCAATTTTGATTCCAGCTTGTGCTTCATTCAGCCCCACATTTCACATGATGTACTCTGTGTATATGTTAAATAAACAGGGTGACAATATACAGCCTTGACTTGACATACTTCTTTCCCAATTTGGAATCGGTCTTTTGTTCCCTGTTCAGTTTTAGCTGTTGCTTCTTGACCTGCATGCAGATTTCTCAGGAGGCAGGTCAAATGGTCTGGTATTCCCATCTCTTGAAGAATTTTCCACAGTTTGTTTGTTGTGATCCATGCAGTCAAAGGCTTTGGCGTAGTCAATAAAGCAGAAGTAGATGTTTTTCTGGAACTCTCTTGCTTTTTTGATGATCCAGCAGATGTTGGCAATTTGATTTCTGGTTCTTCTGCCTTTTCTAAATCCAGTTTGAACATCTGGAAGTTCATGGTTCATGTACTATTGAAGCCTGGCTTGTAGAATTTTGAGCATTACTTTACTAGCGTATGAGATGAGTGTAATTGTATGGTAGCTTGGACATTCTTTGGCATTGCCTTTCTTTGGGATTGGAATGAAAACTGACCTTTTCCAGTCCTGTGGCCACTGCTGAGATTTCCCAAATTTGCTGGCATATTGAGTGCAATGCTTTCACAGCATCATCTTTCAGGATTTGAAAGAGCTCAACTGGAATTCCATGACCTCCACTAGCTTTGTTCGTAGTGATGCTTTCTAAGGCCCACTTGACTTCACATTCCAAGATGTCTGGCTCTAGGTGAGTGATCACACCATCGTGGTTATCTGGATCATGAAGATCTTTTTTGTATAGTTCTGCTGTGTATAGTTCCCACCTTTTCTTAATGTCTTCTGCTTCTGTTAGTTCCCTACCATTTCTGTCCTTTATTGAACCCATCTTTGCACTAAATGTTCCCTTGGTATCTCTGATTTTCTTGAAGAGATCTCTAGTCTTTCCCATTCTATTGTTTTCCTCTATTTCTTTGCACTGATTACTGAGGAAGACTTTCTTATCTCTCCTTGCTATTCTTTGGAGCTCTGCATTCAAATGCATGTATCTTTCATTTTCTTCTTTGCCTTTAGCTTCTCTTTTTCTCTCCTTTCCCTTTTCCATTAGAACTATAAAAATATTATTCCACTGTTATCAGTAACTCATGTTGTCATTGTGAAGCTGTTTTCTATCTTGAGAACCGTCACTTTGTAGGTAAGCAATTTTGCTTTTAGGGAGGATTTGGTGGTTTTTTTTCTTTATTCTTCATGTTTTGATTGCCTATNCTTTTTCTCTCCTTTCCCTTTTCCATTAGAACTATAAAAATATTATTCCACTGTTATCAGTAACTCATGTTGTCATTGTGAAGCTGTTTTCTATCTTGAGAACCGTCACTTTGTAGGTAAGCAATTTTGCTTTTAGGGAGGATTTGGTGGTTTTTTTTCTTTATTCTTCATGTTTTGATTGCCTATATGGCTAGAGGTCTTTTTTCATTCATTGTACTGAGCTGTTGGGGACTTCCTTCATATGGAGACTTATATATCCTTCATCTCTAGAAAATTTTTGCATTTATTTGAAAATGTCCTTATTTCTGTTTTTTTTCCTTCTGTTCTTCCTTCCGAGAACTTCTCTTAATTGATGTTGAATCTTTGGTATTGATGTTATTCAATTTCTTTAGAAAACAACCTTGTATATTTTCTTTTAGACTCTATAAATTGTTCAAGAGAGCTGGAGAGGTGAAATTTTCTGAAAAAACAGTTGATTTTTTTTAATTTTAAAGAAATTTAAAAACTTGAAATACAGTTGATTTACAATGTTTTGCTAGTTTCAGGTGTATGTGTTACAAGATATTGAATATTGTTCTCTGTGCTATATCCAGTAGAGTTCTTATTTTTAGTTTTATATCTAATAGTGTATATTTATTAGTCCCAAGCTCCTAACTTATCCTCCATTTCCCCCTTTGGTAGTCATAGGTTTGCTGAAACATATTTTAATTAATTCCTCTATTTTTAGCCCAAACTCAATGCCACCATTTGTGTATCTGGTGTCTGTGTCCTGTTGTCGTTGTTTCAGTCGCTCAGTCGTGTCTGACTCTTTGCAACCCCGTGGACTGTAGTTGCCGGTCTCCTCTGACCATGGGACTTCCCAGGCAAGAATGCTGGAGTGGGCTGCCATTTCCTTCTCCAGGGGATCTGCCTGACGCTGGATCCAACCCATGTCTCCTACACTGACAAGTAGATCCTTTACCCCGGAGCCACCGAGGTAGCCCTGTTTCCTGTTCCTCTCCTGTAGTCTTCCGATTGTCTTTCTCCCTGACTGTATTCCCTTTCCCACTCCCAATACTTATATATGTGCACGCTCCTCTCTCTCCCTCCCGCCTTCCCTGCCTCCATCTCTTTTGACTGAGGCTTCTTCTTCATTGCTTCATTAGGAAACACTTCTCCATCAGAAACTGGTGGAGTTTTCAGTTTTCCAGAAATTGACCTAATATATTGCTCACTAGTAGAACCCTTCCTCTTTTAATTTTTTGTATTCTGTTTCTGACATTTTCATACCATCTCAAGAGGAAGAGAAGATAAATGTGTATAACTGTTTCACCATACTGACCCGCTAACAAATCAAGCTCTTGGTCAGGAGCTACCTGCCTTTGATCTGTGCAGATCTTTCCCTCCTTATCATTAACTCAGCTTCCTTCAGATCAGCTGGTTTTGCTCCTCATGAGCCATTATGTTGACTCAGCTGCTTGTATTTGCCATTATTACTCTCGGTACAGAGAATTTCCTTGATGTATTACAAAACAGGTCTGAGAACCACTGTCTAGTGTTTAGGATTAGTGAATTGTAACTGAACTGTAGTAAGATTATTATTTCCTTTAGGGAAAGTGGTAGAGTTTAGCTGTGCATTTGGGGTGGAGTCCAGGGGAGTGAGAAAGGAAGAGGAGGGCCAAGTCATAATTTCCTTAAAGTACAGCATCTACAAGGTTGCTAAAGCGGGTGATAAATTGTTTCCCATCCTCAGTAAGTATAGCCAAGAAGAAATAGGCTTATGTTGGAACATGAGAGGTTTTTAGAAAAAGTAGGAAACATTTCTGAGCGAGAAAGAGATCGTACAGAAAATCATGTACTTTCCTTTTTCTTAAGTACCCTTTAAAATAGTAGAGGGATTCATTTTGTCTTCTCTAAGTATTTAAATGTGACCCAGAGTAGAAGCAGGAAGGTGGGACTAGAATACCTATCTAGCTCTTTTCCCTACTAGGATGATGATGAGAAATAACAATAATGATAATGGCTGCCATTTATTAAGCATTTATAATGCGCCTGCTTCTGGGCTAAGTACTTGACATCCCGATCTCATCTGATTTTTACTACAAGCCTGTGAAGTAAGAAATTTCACAGATGAAGAAACCCATTGTCCCAGACCCCTAAAGTAACACAGATTCAGGTCCAGGTCTATTTGACCACAAACACGTTAATATGCCTCTTTTAGGATGACAGGATTTACATCTTCAAAAACAATGCCTTTACCGAGGACCACTGTCCCTCCACTATTCTAAGTAATATGTGTCGTTGTAGCTGTTTTTAGGTGGTTTGTTCTTTGCTCTGTATTTTGGCATCTAGTCAGACTGAGATGATGCTTCTTTCTTTCAAGGATTTGAACAAAGTTTTCTAGCATTATTAAAAATGTGTCATCTCCAGGCTGTCTTTCAAAGTCAGATTACTTTTCACTATAAACACAGAAGACCCTTAAAACTTATCATCCAGTGTGGAGCTTGGCTACGGCCCTGAAGGACTGATTATTCAGGAAACGGCTTCTTAGCCCAACCCCAGAGCCTCCGGCCAGCTCTTAATGACCTTGCAGGGTGTTGGCAGATCCCGAACCATGGCAGGCGACATTGCTTCCTCATGAGGATACTCTTCACATTCACCTTTAAAAACTGTATGTGCTTCATGTAGGATAAAAGGAAAAAACAAAAAACTTGTAGTTAAGGAACACATGTACACCCGTGGCAAGTCCATGTCAATGTGTGGCAAAACCACTACAATATTGTAAAGTAATTAGGCTCCAATTAAAATAAATAAATTTATATTAAAAAAAGGAAAAACCTTCATCCCCACAGAATCTTCAGATGACTTCTATTTCATTTGACAAGCCTCAGTTGCGTGTTTACTCCTGCTCTTGTTGGCTTTACTGTTCATTAAACAGTTGTTTGCCCTTTCCTGTTTATACATCTGAGTGAATTGGAAGGTGCATGCGGTACTTATTTTAAACCCACTTAAAAGGCACAAGAGCAATAAGAAGAGGAAGGAAGGAAGGGAGAAGAGAAAAGATGTTTATCCACTTGTCATGGTGGTAAAGACAAATCCAGCTGAGCACATCTCTGTCATAATATTGGCCAAAAAGTTTGTTTGGGTTTTCCCAAATGAACTTTTTGGCCAACTCAGTATGAAGGGTTAAGTATACCCGAAATGAAATCCTGCCAACTAAAACAATCACAGAGTTGCAGTTAGCCTACAAGGTGATTGCTGTTGCAAAGGAATTCTGTCTCCCTTCAGGCATCTATACTTTTTCCTTTTAGCAGTATTTATCCTGGGGGTGACCAAGTGGGAGTCTTCTAGCTGCTATTGGCTGGCATGCCACTGCCCTCTAGTTTCCCCGTCATTTCCTCTCCCTCCCCGCTTCTGAACTCAGTTTAACCAGGATTGTTGAAAAGATGGCGGTGGAAGCTGCAGAAATGACTGGACAAGTCTGGTCTATGATCCTCTCTTTGCATTTATTCACCTTACTGTCCATCCATATTTACTGACCACTTCTTTCATCCAATTATAGGAGATACTCTTGGTCACACAGTCGTGGGATAAACACATTTCTCTTTTCTTCACATCACTATAAAAACATACCATTAGTAGGTCCCGTGATGTCCCTGTCACATTCAGAACCTTAAGCTCTTAGTTTGCTCTGCACCAGAAAACAGGATGAAATCCATAGACTCCTGCACAAGCTAGAGAGGGCATCCTAGTCACATCTGTACCATGTTTTAAACAACTCTGCTTCACAAATTAGGTTTTCCTCCTTTATGTAGAGGCTTTATGAGCATTCTCTGTGTTATTACCATCATTACTGGCCTCAGCAATGATAAATTTTCCAATCTGGGGACAGCAGAGAGAAAGAGAAAGTGACCCTGTCTAGACACACTCTAAAGTGACATAAGTGCACTTTGGGAAAAGTACAGAAGTCTACTGATTGAGATTCAACATAACACCTGTTAAAACAGGTGATAAAACCACAACAATTTAGCAGATATAGTATATAGAAAGACAGCAAATTTATGTAACAAGAAAAGAATAAAGTATGTATATAATTTTAATAAATGATATTGGAAGACATGGAAAATCAAAAAGGGTAAGATTGTTCATTAAGTGGTCTGGGGAGACATGGTTTTATAGTCAGAGCCAGAAAAGTCAATTTAGACTTTCGCCATTTCTGAAAATTTATTCCAGATTGACTAAATATAAACTGTTAATAAAGAGACACAGTAAGTGACTGATCTCTAGAAGGGAATGTACTCTCTTGGTGTGAGAGCAAAGAAAAAAAATTACAAAGTAATTTATTATCATTTGACTACGTAACAGTGTGAAACTTCTATATACCAAAACTCAATAATGAGGTAAAGGGCTAATATCTCTTATGTTTAAAGAACTTGTATAAATAGACAAGAAGAACACTGTGACCCAATAAGAAAAGTGGGCAAAGAATATGAATAGTCAATTCACAAAGGAGGACATTTCAGAGCCTAGTTAAGATGAACAAATATTCAATTGTGTGTGTCTGTAATCAAAGAAATGCAGCAAATGTCTTTTGTTTCTCAGGATCTCCCTGGTGGCTCAGACGGTAAAGCGTCTGCCTGCTGTGCGGGAGACCCGGGTTCGATCCCTGGGTTGGGAAGAGCCCCTGGAGAAGGAAATGGCAACCCACTCCAGTATTCTTGCCTGGAAAATTCCATGGCTTGAGGAGCCTGGTGGGCTACAGTCCATGGGGTCGCAAAGAGTCGGACATGACTGAGCAACTTCACTATCAAATTAGCAGAGNCGGTAAAGCGTCTGCCTGCTGTGCGGGAGACCCGGGTTCGATCCCTGGGTTGGGAAGATCCCCTGGAGAAGGAAATGGCAACCCACTCCAGTATTCTTGCCTGGAAAATTCCATGGCTTGAGGAGCCTGGTGGGCTACAGTCCATGGGGTCGCAAAGAGTCGGACATGACTGAGCAACTTCACTATCAAATTAGCAGAGTTTCTGTACTGGTTGGGTATATATGTACATATATATATATCTATATATGTAGATATAGAGGTGGAATTAGGAATATAAAGGTTTATTTGGGAGTAAGATCTCTGAAAAATAAGAAGGAAGAAGAAGGTCTGACATTCGTGTAGTATGAACACCCTGTTATAGCAACCTATCAGGAAAAACGGAGACAACTTTCATAACTTTCAAATATAAACTCACATAATCCTTATAACAGCCCTATACTTTCCTGATCCCTGTGTTAAATATGAGGAAACTAAGGCACAGAGAATAAGTAAAACGCTCAAGGCAGAGTTGGGCCTTGACCCCAGGCAATCTGCCTTCTAGTCAAAGCTATGGTTTTTCCAGTAGTCATGTATGGATGTGAATGACATGTGAGGAAACACAGTGACACACTTTATTTTCTTGGGCTCCAAAATCACTGCCGATGGTGACTGCAGCCATTAAATTAAAAGATGCCTGCTCCTTGGAAGAAAAACTATGACCACCCTAGACAGCATATTAAAAAGCAGAGACAGTACTTTAAGGTCCGTCTAGTCAGAGCTATGTAGTCATGTATGGATGTGAGAGTTGACTATAAAGAAGGCTGAGTGCCAAAGAATTGATGCTTTTGCACTGTGGTGTTGGAGAAGACTCTTGAGAGTCCCTTGGACTGCAAGGAGATCCAACCAGTCCATCCTAAAGGAAATCAGTCCTGAATATTCATTGGAAGGACTGATGCTGAAGTTGAAACTCCAATACTTTGACCATCTGATGCAAAGAACCAGCTCATTGGAAAAGACCCTGATGCTGCAAAAGATTAAAGGCAAGAGGAGAAGGGGACGACAGAGGATGAGATGATTAGATAGCATCATCGACTTGATGGACAAGCTCCAGGAGTTGATGATGGACAGGGAAGCCTAGTGTGCTGCAGTCTATGGGGCTGCAAAGAGTCGGACCTGACTGAGTGACTGAACTGAACTGAACTGAAGGAGGAAATGGCAAGCCAGTTCAGTATTCTTGCCAGGAAAATCCCATGGACAGAGGAGCCTGATGGGTTATAGTCCACCAGGTTGCAAAAAGTCGGACATAATAGTTATGGATCATGTACTTGTATTACAGTGCCTCTTAAGTGTAATGTCTAATATTAAGCAGTTTAAAAAATTACATAATGAAAGAATTTTAATGATGTGGAAAAATGCTTATGGCATAAAATTAATTGGAAAGAGCTGAATTCAAAATTATCTATCTAATGAAATCCCAATTAACTGTAATATACATAAAGTAATGGATGAAGATAGAGTAAATTATTAATAGTAACTACTTAGTGAGAGGTGAGGTGCAGGGTCACCAACTCATCCTGGCTTGCTCTGGACATTGCTGTTTTTCCCCACATTCTAGAAATCCTCTCAATTCTTGGACAAACTGTGATGATTGGTCAACCCCAGTGATTTTAATTATCTTTTTATATGACTTAGGTTTCACCAACCTCCCCCCACCCCCCCCCTGCCATTTTCTAAAATAAGCCCTTATTACCTGGGTAATCAGAGAAAGAACAATAACAATATACTCTTAGAAGAAGAAATGGAAGCATGCTGGCTGTATTTCAGTTGAGGAGAGATTTGAGATAGATGAGAGCATCCCTAAGTAATGACTGAGATCAAAGGGGTGAATCAGTAGCAGGAAGTTTTAGTTCATCTCATCCATTCGGTGCAACTCTAGGCTCTGGGGATACAGAAATGAAGAAGGTGACTATCACTTGCTGTCAGGTGTTTATGCCCTGGTAGATCAAGGCATTCAATAAGCAAACGGCAGCACCTTCACACTGTGACGAGTACCACGCAGAAAGGGGGTGGGGAGTATAATAGAGAGAATGGTTGGGGATACTCTAGAGAGGAGGGTGGGGGAAGCCTCTGTGGATTGGTGGCTTTTGATTTGGGACTAAACAAGAAGTGGCATTATAAACATTGTTAATGCAAGTGTAAAACTGAACTGAATGAAAACATTTCTAGCAACTCATATCTTCTCAGACCTGGAGATCCGAGATAGAATTTTGAGAGCTCACTCATCTCTGGAATTCTTTGGCACCATACTCTCAACCCCACTCCAGTGCTCTTGCCTGGAAAATCCCATGGATGGAGGAGCCTGGTGGGCTGCAGTCCATGGGGTCGCTAAGAGTCGGACACGACTGAGCGACTTCACTTTCACTTTTCACTTTCATGCATTGGAGAAGGAAATGGCAACCCACTCCAGCGTTCTTGCCTGGAGAATCCCAGGGACAGGGGAGCCTGGTGGGCTGCTGTCTATGGGGTCGCACAGAGTCGGACACGACTGAAGCGACTTAGCAGCAGCAGCAGCATACTCTCAACCCAAAGGAACAGTAACTAAAAGAGTATGTTCACAATTTTAGAGCCTGTGAGAAGCTGGGCCAGTTTGTAAAAATGGAGGCTTGTGAAGGGTAAAATTCACGAAACGTCACTTACCAGACACTTTTTCCCCAGGTATATTTTGGAGCAGTAATAACACACCTTGACTTTATAATTATTCCCGCAAACAAAGGCTTGTAAATGCTTGTGTTTGAAGGATCTCATTTTTTAGCATGAAACTACTTAGAAGCGATATACATTTTGGAGGAATAAAGACTAGCATAAGGGAAGCTGCACTTAGCAAATGTATAACTCCTTAAAATGAAGGCTGAGCATTCAGTTTACAGAGAAGAGAAACGAAGCACCCAGGTTTGCCAAAGTCAACAGAGCTTCTGTGGCATCATCAGACTAGCAGAAGTAATGTCTCCTCTGAAACTTTTCTTAAACATTGAGAGCCTGTTTCATAAAGAGAGATAATAGGTTCACAGAACTCCTTGACTTTTCATCAAGGTAATGGCAATCGATAGAAGAAATCATTCAGTAAGAACAAGGAGGGGTCACGCTGGAGCAGGATGCTAAAAACAAAAGGGGGGTTCTTGTTTGTTTTATTTTATTTTTACTTATTTGTTTGGCTTCACTGGATCTTAGTTGCAGCATGTCTAGTTTCCTGACCAGGGATCAAACCCAGGTCCCCTGAATTGGGAGCATGGAGTCTTAGCCACTGGACCACTAGGGAAATTGCTTTATTTTGTTCTACTATTAAACTAGAAGCTTGATGTATTCCTAATATCTAGCCAGGCAATAAAATAGGGCCAGGGTGTCATAATATATTTCAGATTATACTGCTTATATTACAGAACTAGTCCTAAAAAGACTGTAGTATTTTTCTATCACATTCTTTCCCTGTGTCTTTCTGAACATACTCTTTAGGAAAAAATTGTTAAAATGCTTATTAAACATTTTTTATGCTTTAAGCTGATTATGTATATGGACTTTAAGAAAGGAAATAAGCTGTAGAATGGATTTTTTCAATCCTCAGAGAAACTTCTATGGGGGAGATGCTTTTTCTGGGTAGCAGTTCAAGTTGGATATCAGTGTCTGCTGGTAGACTTATCGTAACTGAGAACACTGAGCTTTTCTTAAAAAACATTCCTTAGCTGAAGTGAATAATTGAAAATGCTGAGCCACTAGAACTTCAAAGATTAATTCCTCCATTAATGGCAAGAGGTGATAGAGAGAAACAATCAGGCTAAAGAAGAACAATCATACTAACCCAACTGGGGCATTTCATCTGATATTCGAAATTACTGGGCCAAAACTTTGATCTTCAGTTTTGTTTGAGGGAGTTTTTGGTCATTTAAAACTGCAGAAACCTTCTGTCTTTGTGTGTCCAAACTATGTTCTGATATACCGATTTCTTTTAGTCCTTTCAGGTAATAGGATACAAAGTGGTATTTCAGGGGACTGTGAGCTGCAGAATGGTTATTTAGTGACCAGTGTCAGATATTCCCAGAAGGCTTTGGATATAATTTTAATGGGCTTACTTGATAGCCACAGGTCCACTCAGTTATATTAAACTCAGAGGCAGACCATCTTACTTTGCTAAAAAAGAACAATGATGCAACAGGAAGTCAGATGACAAACACAAGACATTTGTGTTTCAAGATAAACCAAATAAGGCAGACCCTGGATTTGAGTAACAGTTGGTGATGGGGTTCAGTTCAGTTTAGTCACTTAGTTGTGTCTGACTCTCTGGGACCCCATGAATCGTAGCACGCCAAGCCTCCCTGTCCATCACCAACTCCCAGAGTTCACTCAGACTCACGCCCATCGAGTCAGTGATGCCATCCAGCCATGGGGTAGATTTAAGTAAAAAATTTCTATTTAGTAGCTAGTTCTGCCAGTGACAGATACATTTTCTTGGCTTCCCTGGTGGCTCAGTTGGTAAAGAATCAAACTGCAATGCAGGAGAAGGCAGTGGCACCCCACTCTAGCACTCTTGCCTGGAAAATCCTATGGACGGAGGAGCCTGGTGGGCTGCAGTCCATGGGGTCGCTAAGAGTGAGACACGACTGAGTGACTTCACTTTTCACTTACATGCATTGGAGAAGGAAATGGCAACCCACTCCAGTATTCTTGCCTGGAGAATCCCAGGGACGGGGGAGCCTGGTGGGCTGCCATCTATGGGGTTGCACAGAGTCAGACACGACCGAAGCAACTTAGCAGCAGCAGCAGCAGCAATGCAGGAAACCTGAGTTTGATTCCTGGGTCAGGAAGATTCCCCTGGAGAAGGAAGTGGCAACCCACTCCAGTATCCTTGTCCTTTAATTAACTTGTCTAAGGGTTACAGATAATTAAGTGGTAGATTCAAGATTCCAGTAGGAGCTTCTTGGACTTTGAAAAACAAATTCCATGACAGTTACTGTTTCTCAAATATCTTATATTGCTTCTCCTTGAGAATTAATGGATGGGGTGGTTTTCCTTGACAATGTCACTCAGAAGAAACATCCTCTTTCTTTGCAATCATGTTTATGGAATATTCACAAGTTCTTCAGATCCATGGCTGTCTAACTGGTAAAAGAAGAGACAAGTCACGAAGGAGAACTCCACAGCATCGTCACCCTTGTGGGGAACAAATCAGGCACACATCATTCCTTTAGCCCTAGACTTGGAACTCTAGTGGGATTAGTTATACAGACAAGTCCAGTTCGAGTTTTCCATGTGTAGGGCTTCAGAAGAACTGTTCACATGAGCGAGTGAACACTTCAACCATAGATAGCCAGCATTCACGGAATGCTTTCCAGGTGTGAGACACTTGTGCTGATGATCCCTGTTATCAACACGTCAGCTCTCCACGTTGAGTACTATTGTCATTATCATCCTCACATTACACATGAGGTCAAGGTCATTCATACTCTTGTTGGTAGAATAAGAGTTAGAATCTATATGACTCCTGACATCAAAATACTATAATTGTTGGGACTTCCCTGGTGGTCCAGTGGTTAAGACTCCTTGCTTCCGATACATGGGGTGTGGGTTTGATCCCTGGTGGAGAGCCTAAGATCCCACATCTGGTATGGCCTAAATTTTTTTTTTAATAATATAATTTTTTATGTGATATCTGGTAGTTCTTTAGGTTAGTGTTATCAAGTGTCTGGAAACTGTGATGTACTATAATTCTCAAACATCCTAAGTAGTTTGTAATTAAACTATATAATGTATTGAAATTTGTAATGGTTTACTTTTTTGAAAACTAGGAACATTCAAGGATTTTTCTTAAATACCATCATCCTGTACTGTTTGTATTCAAGTATATTTCATTTTGGGCTTCCCAGGTGGTACTGGTAGTAAAGAATGCACCTGCCAAAACAGGAGACATGAGAGACTCAGGGTGAATCTCTGGGTCGGGAAGATTCCCTGGAGAAGGAAATGACAATCCACTCCACTGTTCTTGCCTCGAGAATCCCGTGAACAGAGGAGCCTGGTGGGTTACCGTCCATAGGATCACAAAGAGTCAGGCATGACTGGAAGAATTTAGCACACATGCATGTTTCTTCTTANCTTTTTTGAAAACTAGGAACATTCAAGGATTTTTCTTAAATACCATCATCCTGTACTGTTTGTATTCAAATATATTTCATTTTGGGCTTCCCAGGTGGTGCTGGTAGTAAAGAACACACCTGCCAAAACAGGAGACATGAAAGACTCAGGATGAGTCTCTGGGTCGGGAAGATTCCCTGTAGAAGGAAATGGCAATCCACTCCAGTGTTCTTGCCTCGAGAATCCCGTGAACAGAGGAGCCTGGTGGGTTACCGTCCATAGGATCACAAAGAGTCAGGCATGACTGGAAGAACTTAGCACACATGCATGTTTCTTCTTGTGTGAGATAAATGTTAGTAATCACAGCCAACACACAGGAAACTGAACCCAACCCTATCTGTTATCCATTGTGCTACTTAGATTTCCTATCTTGAATCTTCAAAAGTTACCTAAAAGGCCTGACACAAGCTTGTCTTTCCATGCNCTTAGCACACATGCATGTTTCTTCTTATGTGAGATAAATGTTAGTAATCGCAGCCAACACACAGGAAACTGAACCCAATCCTATCTGTTATCCATTGTGCTACTTAGATTTCCTATCTTGAATCTTCAAGTTACCTAAAAGGCCTGACACAAGTTTGTCTTTCCATGTAGCAAGTGAAGGGGAAAGTTATTGGGAAAAGCATGGGAGTAGGGAACAGAATAGTTCAAAGTGCAGATGGCAGGGTCGAAGCAAGCCTTTCAGCACCTACCAGCTCTATAATTTCAGGAGGTTATTTACCCTCCCAAACCTTGATTTCCTCACTAAAGAAATGGGGATAATAAAAGTATGCAACTCATAGGGTTGTTGTCAGNGAGAAGGCAGTGGCACCCCACTCTAGCACTCTTGCCTGGAAAATCCTATGGACGGAGGAGCCTGGTGGGCTGCAGTCCATGGGGTCGCTAAGAGTGAGACACGACTGAGTGACTTCACTTTTCACTTACATGCATTGGAGAAGGAAATGGCAACCCACTCCAGTATTCTTGCCTGGAGAATCCCAGGGACGGGGGAGCCTGGTGGGCTGCCATCTATGGGGTTGCACAGAGTCAGACACGACCGAAGCAACTTAGCAGCAGCAGCAGCAGCAATGCAGGAAACCTGAGTTTGATTCCTGGGTCAGGAAGATTCCCCTGGAGAAGGAAGTGGCAACCCACTCCAGTATCCTTGTCCTTTAATTAACTTGTCTAAGGGTTACAGATAATTAAGTGGTAGATTCAAGATTCCAGTAGGAGCTTCTTGGACTTTGAAAAACAAATTCCATGACAGTTACTGTTTCTCAAATATCTTATATTGCTTCTCCTTGAGAATTAATGGATGGGGTGGTTTTCCTTGACAATGTCACTCAGAAGAAACATCCTCTTTCTTTGCAATCATGTTTATGGAATATTCACAAGTTCTTCAGATCCATGGCTGTCTAACTGGTAAAAGAAGAGACAAGTCACGAAGGAGAACTCCACAGCATCGTCACCCTTGTGGGGAACAAATCAGGCACACATCATTCCTTTAGCCCTAGACTTGGAACTCTAGTGGGATTAGTTATACAGACAAGTCCAGTTCGAGTTTTCCATGTGTAGGGCTTCAGAAGAACTGTTCACATGAGCGAGTGAACACTTCAACCATAGATAGCCAGCATTCACGGAATGCTTTCCAGGTGTGAGACACTTGTGCTGATGATCCCTGTTATCAACACGTCAGCTCTCCACGTTGAGTACTATTGTCATTATCATCCTCACATTACACATGAGGTCAAGGTCATTCATACTCTTGTTGGTAGAATAAGAGTTAGAACCTATATGACTCCTGACATCAAAATACTATAATTGTTGGGACTTCCCTGGTGGTCCAGTGGTTAAGACTCCTTGCTTCTGATACATGGGGTATGGGTTTGATCCCTGGTGGAGAGCCTAAGATCCCACATCTGGTATGGCCTAAATTTTTTTTTTAATAATATAATTTTTTATGTGATATCTGGTAGTTCTTTAGGTTAGTGTTATCAAGTGTCTGGAAACTGTGATGTACTATAATTCTCAAACATCCTAAGTAGTTTGTAATTAAACTATATAATGTATTGAAATTTGTAATGGTTTACTTTTTTGAAAACTAGGAACATTCAAGGATTTTTCTTAAATACCATCATCCTGTACTGTTTGTATTCAAATATATTTCATTTTGGGCTTCCCAGGTGGTGCTGGTAGTAAAGAACACACCTGCCAAAACAGGAGACATGAAAGACTCAGGATGAGTCTCTGGGTCGGGAAGATTCCCTGTAGAAGGAAATGGCAATCCACTCCAGTGTTCTTGCCTCGAGAATCCCGTGAACAGAGGAGCCTGGTGGGTTACCGTCCATAGGATCACAAAGAGTCAGGCATGACTGGAAGAACTTAGCACACATGCATGTTTCTTCTTATGTGAGATAAATGTTAGTAATCGCAGCCAACACACAGGAAACTGAACCCAATCCTATCTGTTATCCATTGTGCTACTTAGATTTCCTATCTTGAATCTTCAAGTTACCTAAAAGGCCTGACACAAGTTTGTCTTTCCATGTAGCAAGTGAAGGGGAAAGTTATTGGGAAAAGCATGGGAGTAGGGAACAGAATAGTTCAAAGTGCAGATGGCAGGGTCGAAGCAAGCCTTTCAGCACCTACCAGCTCTATAATTTCAGGAGGTTATTTACCCTCCCAAACCTTGATTTCCTCACTAAAGAAATGGGGATAATAAAAGTATGCAACTCATAGGGTTGTTGTCAGAATTAAATAAATCATCAAGTAGAAGCATTTAGCATGTTGCCTGGCTTAGAGTAAGCGCTTAACAATGTTAGCTGATATTAGCTGCTATTCTAAAGGTTTCTTTTTTCCCCTCAACTCAGTAAAGTCTAGTTAGATCATAATAATCCAAAATAAGGAACCATATTTTTACTTCAGGGTGAGCTAAAGAAGTCTGTGACATGGTATTATAAATGGATGTGTAATACTTGGTTTATTTTATTTGTAATGCCATGTATTATGAGAGAAGAGAGAAAAGATGGTCAATAAATAGCTCTGGGAGGGTTAATAAAATATTTACTCTTCTCCATCTAATGTTATAGGCTAGTGAGCACCATTATTAAGTCTTGTTAATAGCAACATTGTATTCAAGATGATGAAGAATTTGTATTTAGAGGGCTTTTAATCATTTCTTGCTAGTTATTGATTTTTTTTAAAAAAGCTAATCATTAATGTAATAGAAAGCACATTTTGAATTCTTTGGGAATTTATTTTTTTTCTCCTTATAACTTGAAAATAGCTTATGCTATCTGCACAGAGAGTTAAGAAAAAAAAAAAAATCCACATCATGGAGACCGACTTGGTGTTAAGAGCCAGTAGAAGGCACTGAGTAGGCTGGACTGAACAGTAGGAAGCACCGGCACCAGGGCCCCCGGCCCCCTGAGGCCTCTACAAAGGTACTGCGGGGCACCACGGCTGTAATATCACCTGTCAGCATTAGCACTCTCATTCTCTTGATAGGTTGTTTCTGCTGCTGCTGCTGCTGCTGGTAAGTCACCTCAGTCGTGTCCGACTCTGTGCGACCCCAGAGACGGCAGCCTACCAAGCTCCCCCGTTCCTGGGACTCTCCAGGCAAGAACACTGGAGTGGGTTGCCATTTTCTTCTCCAATGCATGAAAGTGAAAAGTGAAAGTGAAAGCGCTCAGTCATGTCTGACTCTGTGCGAACCCATAGTTGACAGCCCACCAGGCTCCCCCGTCCATGGGATTTTCCAGGCAAGAGTACTGGAGTGGGGTGCCATTGCCTTCTCCGTGATAGGTTGTTACGTATTATGATAAAACATTGCTCACCTGTCTGCATGCACGTGAACTCACTTCGGTCGTGTCTGACTCTTTGTGACCCTACAGACTGTAGCCCGCCAGGCTCCTCTGTCCATGGGATTCTCCAGGCAAGAATGCAGGAGTGAGTGGCCATGCCCTCCTCCAGGGGATCTTCCCCACCTAGGCATCGAACCTACGTCTCTTATGGCTCTTTTATTGGCAGACGGCCTCTTCACTGCTAGTGCCACCTGGGAAGCCAGCAACATATCTAGGTGAGCCTTATTTTCAATAACTGCCACACAGGTTTCTCATCTTCAATAATATTCTACTAGTATTTTCTGACTCAGGGCTGCATACCTTACACATTCTACAGCAGTGAAGACTTTTGGCATTCGAGATGAGGAATAGAGTTTCATACTGTGCTCTAAATGTTTTATGTATGCAGCCTTGTCTTCTCAATCTCTTTTGTACCTACCTCTGTCCCCAGANCTCCAGGCAAGAAGGCAGGAGTGAGTGGCCATGCCCTCCTCCAGGGGATCTTCCCCACCTAGGCATCAAACCTACGTCTCTTATGGCTCTTTTATTGGCAGACAGCCTCTTCACTGCTAATGCCACCTGGGAAGCCAGCAACATATCTAGGTGAGCCTTATTTTCAATAACTGCCATACAGGTTTCTCATCTTCAATAATATTCTACTAGTATTTTCTGACTCAGGGCTGCATACCTTACACATACTACAGCAGTGAAGACTTCCGGGTTTCGAGATGAAGAATAGAGTTTCATGTTGTGCTCTAAATGTTTTATGTATGCAGCCTTGTCTTCTCAATCTCTTTTGTACCTACCTCTGTCCCCAGAGCATCTGGCACAATCTTCTTTCTCTGTCTGAATGCCTTCCTATTGCCTGTAGTTAGATATTCTTTCCAGCAGGAGGAGTATGGCGAGTAAGCTGGCTTTCTTTGACTTAAATACAAAAGTACTTGAGCTACATACAATAAAAAGATGTCAGAAGTTGTGAATGATGGAAAAAATTGGAGAAAGCGATTTTGTTTTTATGGATATTAACCTTATTAACAAGTGGAGCGAATGGGAAAGCCTCTTACACAACTCCCACCTCTGGTGAGGAAGGTGGTGGATGAGAGGAAACCAACATGAGGCAAGAACTGAATTTAGAAAGAGAAATGAGTTCTGGTTCTAATCTTGTCAACCACTAGTCAGATAATTTTGCGTTAGTTATTGAACTTTCAAGAGTCCCTTGGACAGTCGGAGATCAAATAAGTCAATCCTAAAGGAAATCAACCCTAAAGGTTTGAAAGGACTGATGGTGAAGCTGGAGCTCCAATACTTTGGCCACCTGATGTGAAAAGCTGACTCATTGGAAAAGACCCGGATGCTGGGAAAGACAGAGGGGAGGAGGAGAAGGGAGCAACAGAGGATGAGATGGCTGGATGGTATCACCAACTCAGTGGATGTGAACTTGGGCAAACTCCAGGAGACAGGGAGGGACAGGGAGGCCTGGTGCGTTGTAGTTCATGGGGTTACGAAGAGTCAGACATGACTTAATAAGTCAACAACAACAACACTGAACTTTTCTAGAACATAATTTCCTTATGATTAGAATTAGAGGCGTGGGATAAATATTCTGAAATCCTCTTAAGAGTCTATTTTTTGCTGTTCTAAGATAAACAGCGTGCTGCAATTCATGGGGTCGCAAAGAGTCAGACATGACTGAGCGACTGAACTGAACTGAAGATAAACAAAAGCCAACATCTGCAGTGAACAATTTTCCAGGAGCTGATTATGAACCCTTCACTGTAAATCAATATTGCAGTGTTAAAAAATGGTCTAATTCTATCCAGAGAATTTTAAGATAAACAGAAATGAAATAGGTAAAGACATTTTAGACCAAAAAAAGGCAACAGTGAAATCTTAGTGATTATAAAAAGTTAGGTAATTAACCAAAGTAACTTAGCAAGAAAAGCAAGCAACAAAACAAAACCTCGAATCTCAAAGAATTATTGACAAAATTTCTTTGAACTCTTCCAGGAGATGTTATTTAAGTTACTTTTAAATCCTGGCAGTTTCCTTTATAAAACTCATAGAGACTTCCATTTCTGGACTTCATAGAGTAATTGGTACCAGACTTTCCTTCCCATCATAAATAGCTGGAAAACTCAGCAAAACATGCAGAACAGTTTCTGTTAGACACTGGGTGTGTAATAGGCGGTGCGGGAGTGTGATCCCTAAGAGAAGGGAAGCAAACAGGCTTAGCCTTACAATCAACCTGAGTTTTACTTGGAAGTATTTTCTAGATCATGATGTAGGGAGGGAAACCCCAAGGAGAACATGGTAATCTCAGGAGACAGAGTTTGGAGGAACCTGAGGAGGCTGGAATTTGTGGCACAGAGTAGCAGAGAAAAGAGTGTTACCTAACAAAAAAACTCTTGCAAATATGAATAGGGTCTCCGTGAATTAATTGTTGAACACTATATTATGCATTTCTGAAATACTCATGAAGTCCAAATAAAAACTATAAGGGAACTGTANAAAAAAAAAAAAAAAAAGACAAGTCTCAAAAGGATCCAGCTGATCTTCAAGCAACTAAACTTACAGTAACTTAATTGTCTTTTTGTTACTTTGTTCATTTTGGCCTTTAGCAAGTAAATTTAATTTCTTTAAATTAATATTTAAATAAATTGTTACTGTTTTAGGCTCTGTTCTAGAGATCCTTTTTGAATGCTTCTAGCAGCAGTTATTCTGAGACTGTGTTTTTCCTCTTTATTTTAACCTGAGGGTTCACAGTGCTGTACATGTTCCATCAGGGTATTACACTTGCAAAGAAAGTTCTGTGATCAAAGAAATTTGGGAAGTCTAAAGCAGATGCATATTATAATTCATCCAAATCATAAAAAAGTATCTTCCCTTGATGGGAACTAAGATGCTATATGGAGATGGTCCTTTTCAGCTTGCTTCCAGTACGCTTTTCTGAAGTTTTTGAAGGGCTGAGTGGTACATGGTATGCATATGTAAAACTGCTTTTACTTTTGCTTGTTGCTTTTTTCTAATACCTTTATTGTGTCTGAATGAGACTCTCACTTTGTATCGCTTTGTATGAAGATGACAGTTCATCGTATATGGAAAGTGATTGATTGCTATCCAGAAAAACTCTGGGAATTGCTGGCTTTAAAATACTGGGAGAGTTGGGGATGTAATAGGGAAAGTGAAAATGAAGGTAAAATTGTTAGTCGCTCAGTCATGTCAGACTCCATGCTGTAGCCCAACAGTCCTCTCTGCCCATGGATTTCCCAGCGAGAATACTGGAGTGGGTTGCCATTTGTTTCTCCATAGAATAGGAAACCTCACTGAAAATCAAAATTCTCCTATAGTCGGATCCATTCTCTCAAAAATATAGCCACTGATTAATGTAAAATACTCTTTAGCCTTTTGGGTTTGAGTTCTGCTTGCTTTAAAAAGGAAAATTCCAGATATCAAAGCATTGCATTAATAACCAGATGATCTTCACTGCTGATTTTATGTGACTTCCCTCTTTCTGCTTTTTCTCCCCATACCTATACCTAGAATGTCAGAATCAAATCTCTTATTCCAATTTTGGCAGAGTTTATGGAACAGGTGATGGACTAAGTTTAAGGTCCTTCAAAAAGAAGAGCCTTATAAAATTTCTTATTTTTCTCAAAAATTCGAAGCTCTACTTGACAACTTAATTAACCAGGACTGTGTATACTCACATGCGTTTGTTGATAAGAGGAAATCACTGTTCTGTTTAACTATTTTGAAAAACAGATTATCTTTTAAAAGTTTATCAAAAAAAAAAACAGTAGAGCATAGACCTGTACGAAGTTTTCTTTCTGTAAATACAGAAAATGTGTATCACTGGTTCAAAAACAGTTTCTTAAATGTTCATTCAAAACATACTTTTGTATGCATGCAATGGGTATTACTAGAATCAACATGCATAGTTCCATCACTTCATTCTTATCAGTTTGAGATATTGTCTAATTCCCTCCTTCCTACCACGCTTTGTTTCTGTGTTCTGTGAACTGATTCTGACAAAATCATGTTTTTACTTACCTACTGCCCTGCCTGGTCAGGACAAGTCACTCATCCCTCATTGTATCAAACTCCTCATCTGTAAAATAGGAACAAAGCTTGGTATTTTGTTTGTAAGTGACCTTCTAGAAGAGGAACTGCTGCTCCCCTATCATGTAGTGTTTTGCTGCTAAGCAGCCGGATGCTGGCTGTGAACCGTCTGTGAGAGGGTACCCTGACGGGGGGAGATGTTCAGTTACACGTGCACAACCATGAGGAAAGACTCAATTGCTGACATCTTTGTTACGATAAGCTTGATCAGACTGCCACCGAAACACCTGAGGCATTATTCGCTTCATCCTTATGTGGTCAGTGAATTCATTTTTATTCCATTCTGCTAACGCGTCTCAGGGTTTTAAAACAGCTTCTGGCTATTTCACTATAAGAGGATTCTGTACTCTCATTGTGAGCTATCTCTTAAGTCCAGTGAATGGTATCATTTCTACATGTCGCATTTAATGGAAACATTCTTCACAAAACATATTGAGCTGTCTAATACATCACATGATCCTGTGCATCCAGGCGGGATAACATGAATCTTGGTGGTATCGATGCGCTCCATGGGGAAACCATGGCTGCTTTCATGATCAAGAAATGAAAACTTTCTTCTGCATTCAGTTCAGTTCAGTACAGTCGCTCAGTCGTGTCCGACTTTTTGCAACCCCGTGGGCTCCAGCATACCAGGCTTCTCTGTCCATCGCCAACTCACAGAGCTTGCTCAAACTTATGTCCATCGGTCAGTGATGCCATCCAACCATCTCGTCCTCTGTTGTCCCCTTCTCCTGCCTTTAATCTGTCCCAGCATCAGGGTCTTCTCCAATGAGTTGGTTTTTCCCATGAGGTGGCCACAGTATTGGAGTTTCGGCTTCAGCATCAGTCCTTCCAACGAACACCCAGGAGATCTTTCTGATCTCCTTTAGAATGGACTGTTTGGATCTCCTTGCGGCCCAAGGGACTCTCAAGAGTCTTCTCCAACACCACAGTTCAAAAGCATCAATTCTTCAGCACTCAGCTTTCTTTATAGTCAAACTC
Organism: Neotragus moschatus; assembly: GCA_006410615.1. Lineage (NCBI taxonomy): Eukaryota > Metazoa > Chordata > Mammalia > Artiodactyla > Bovidae > Neotragus > Neotragus moschatus. The sequence continues at coordinate 2,278,258 of SJYA01001198.1, forward strand.
TCACATCCATACATGACTATTGGAAAAACCATAGCTTTGATTAGATGGACATTTGTTGACAAAGTAAAATCTCTGCTTTTTAATATGCTATCTAGGTTGGTCATAACTTTTCTTCCAAGGAGCAAGTGTCTTTTAATTTCATGACTGCAATCACCATCTGCAGTGATTTTGGAGCTCCCCAAAATATAAAGTCTGTAACTGTTTCCATTGTTTCCCCGTCTATTTGCCATGAAATGATGGGACCAGATACCATGATCTTTGTTTTCTGAGTGTTGAGTTTTAAGCCAACTTTTTCACTCTCCTCTTTTACTTTCATCAAGAGGCTCTTTAGTTCTTCTTCGTCATAAGGGTAGTGTCATCTGCATATCTAAGGTTATTGATATTTCCCCCGCCATCTTGATTCCAGCTTGTGCTTCTTCTAGCCCAGCGTTTCTNACCTCTTCTTAATAGCTTCTGCTTCTGTTAGGTCCATACCATTTCTGTCCTTTATTGTGCCCATCTTTGCATGACATGTTCCCTTGGTGTTTCTAATTTTCTTGAAGAGATCTCTAGTCTTTCCCATTCTATTGTTTTCCCCTATTTCTTTGCATTGATCACAGAGGAAGACTTTCTTATCTCTCCGTGCTATTCTTTGCAACTCTGCATTGAAATGGGTGTATCTTTCCTTTTCTCCTTTGCCTTTAGCTTCTCTTCTTTTCTCAGCTATTTGTAAGGCCTCCTCAGACAGCCATTTTGCCTTTGTGCATTTCTTTTTCTTGGGGATGGTCTTGATCCCTGCCTCCTGTACAATGTCACGAACCTCCGTCAAGTACTCTGCATCAGTCCTGTTTTTGCTGATTTGTATGACTCCAAAACCAAGTTCTTCAGTTCCCAAAAGTGTCTTGACTCATATTTCTTTATTTAAAACAGTATTTTTACTATGAGATTAAAAATTTAAGAATAAATTTCAAAAGGTATGCTTCTAGTCAGACTCTACTCATGACATTTTTGTATCATTTTTTATCAGTTCATGAACTCTTTCTGATAGTCTTTGATGAAGTAGATGTATAGTGAAGTAAAGGTCGCTCAGTTGTGTGTGACTCTTTGCAACCCCATGGACTGTAGGGCTCCTCTGTCCATGGAATTCTCCAGGCAAGAATAGAGGAGTGGGTAGCCATTTCTTTCTCCAGGGGATTTTCCTGATCCAGGAATTGAACCTGGGTCTCCTGCATTGCAGGCAGATTCTTTTCCATCTGAGCCCCCAACTGTGAATTATTTGATTCTCAAAACTTACCTTATCTCTATATATTTATCTTCTATTTTTAGACATAAATATGTAAGTTTTTGTTATAACATTAGCTAAAAAATCAGTATCAAAGAAAATCAGGGAAGAAAAATTAAAACTTCATGGATTCATTTTTTATTTATACAACTTAGAAATTTTTTTTTAGTTGAAGCCGTCATTTTTTTTAAGCTGCATGAGTTTTTGGTTTGAATTGCACATCAAAGATTCTGGTATACTGCACATTTTAGGTGCCCATATCTTTATGAATAATATATTCCATATCTTTTTTTCCTCTATTGATCTAAGAGATATGTTGAAGTCATTCATTATGATGTTGTTTGTGTCAATTACTCTTTTTATTATCCACATTTTTTTTGCTTTATACATTTTGATGTTATATTTTTTGATCCACAAATTTGGATGATATAATATCATCCTGGTGGTTTGTAACTTTTATCAACATAAAATATTCCTTTAGCAAAGGGACTTAGCAGCAAAGTCCCAGGATATGATATGGACGTGCTACTAGAATGACTTCTGCTGCTGCTGCTAAGTTGCTTTAGTCGTGTCTGACTCTGTGCAACCCCATAGACAGCAGCCCAACAGGCTCCCCTGTCCCTGGCATTCTCCAGGCAAGAACACTAGAGTGGGTTGCCATTTCCTTCTCCAATGCAGGAACGTGAAAAATCAAAGTGAAGTCGCTCAGTCGTGTTTGACCCTCAGTTACCCCATGGTCNGATGATATAATATCATCCTGGTGGTTTGTAACTTTTATCAACATAAAATATTCCTTTAGCAAAGGGACTTTGCAGCAAAGTCCCAGGATATGGTATGGACGTGCTACTAGAATGACCTCTGCTGCTGCCGCTAAGTTGCTTCAGTCGTGTCTGACTCTGTGCAACCCCATAGACAGCAGCCCAACAGGCTCCCCTGTCCCTGGCATTCTTCAGGAAAGAACACTAGAGTGGGTTGCCATTTCCTTCTCCAGTACAGGAAAGTGAAAAATCAAAGTGAAGTTGCTCAGTCGTGTTTGACCCTCAGTGACCCCATGGTCTGCAGCCTTCCAGGCTCCTCCGTCCATGGGATTTTCCAGGCAAGAGTACTGGAATGAGGTGCCATTGCCTTCTCCAGGAATGACTTCTAGGAGCATAGAAAAAGTGATGGCTCATAAATTATATGAACTTGAAATGCCAGAATTTCTGAGTGAGACAGTGGAGGAAGGGATCAAAAGGCTCAAGGGACTTGGAATGCTGAAGTGGGTCCATGTTATGAAACCAGAAGACCCTCTAGAGCATCATGTTCCAGAAGCATACCTAGAGAACATACCACCCACCAAGGCCATATGGAAAGTACTGGCGGGAGCATCACTAATCATGATTGCTGCTGCTACTGCTGCTAAGTCGCATCAGTCGTGTCCGACTCTGTGCGACCCCATAGACGGCAGCCCACCAGGCTCTGTTGTCCCATTAGTCTGTCCTTTGTATGGAAGAGGAGATTTTAATGGGAGGGAAGATTGTTATAGTTCTAGGTTGATAACCGGAAATAGTGTAGGCCAGGTGGCATCACTTAACTCCTGGAAGTCAGGTGGATACAGTTACTGTAATGAACTACAGGCCTGGAATGACAGCCAAGGGGATCTGACTTGAAAAGAGTTTTGTAAAAGGGCAATCAAACAAGTGATCCCATGGGCAAAAGAGATGAGAGCAAAAATAGGTACTGCTCAGTGAGTATGTCATAACAGATCAAGGATAAATAACCAGAAACTTCCCCAGTGGTCCAGTAGTTAAGACTTTACCTTCCAATTCAGGGGGTGTGGGTTCAATCCCTGGTCTGGGAGCAAAGATACCATGTGCCTTGGGGCCAAAGAAACCAAAACAGACAGAAGCAATGTTGTAAGAAATTAAATAAAGATTTTAAAAATGGTCCATATCAAAAAGTCTTTTTAGAAAAAAAAAGGGTAAGTGATCAGAAGACTGAGAGCATTGCCTCAATAAAAACTCATGATACTTTGCTCAAATACAGATCTTAACCAATTTTTAGACCTGGACATTGAATGAAGAGGAAGCTGGATCCACAGGAAGAAAGCCCCTGCAACGTGATGACAATGATCATAGTAATAATTCTGCCATCTCTTCTCCAAAGAGATGTTGCCATTTACCGAAGTAAATGCACTCTCAGAAAAGAAGAGTTGTGGGAATAATAATATTCCCTGCAAAGATGTCCAGGTTATAATCCCTGGAACCTATGACTGTTATGTTATATGTCAGGGAGAATTAAAGTTGCAAATGGGACTTCCCTGGTGTCCAGTGGTTGGGAGTCTGCCTGCCAATGCAGGGCACCTGGGTTTGATACCTGGTCTGGGAAGATTCTACATTCAACAGAGCAACTAAGCCCATATGCCAAATTACTGAAGCACAGCCAAAAATAAAAATAAATAAATATATTTTTTAAGAAGTTGCAGATGGGAAACAAATTGTCGGTCTATATTTGGTTCAGGATACAGGATGCTTGGGACTGGTGCATGGGGATGATCCAGAGAGTTGATGTGGAGTGGGAGGTGGGGGGGGGTTCAAGATTGGGAACTCACGTACACCTGAGATGAAAAATAAANATACAGGATGCTTGGGACTGGTGCATGGGGATGATCCAGAGAGTTGATGTGGAGTGGGAGGTGGGGGTGGGGGGTTCAAGATTGGGAACTCATGTACACCTGAAATGAAAAAAAATAAAAATTAAAATTAAAAAAAAAAAGCAATTTAAAAAAAAGAAGTTGCAGATGGTAGAGAGAGTTGCATGGAAACACATACATTACCATATGTAAAATAGATTTCCAGTGGGAATGTGCTGTATGACTCAGGGAGCTCAAACCCATGTTCCGTGACAACCTAGAAGGGTGGGATGGGGTGGGAGGTGAGAGGTGGGAGGGATGTTCAAGAGGAAGGGGACATGGTTGATTCATGTTGATGTATGGCAAAAACCTAAAAGAAAGCTGAGTACTGAAGAATTGATGCTTTTGGTGTTGGAGAAGACTCTTTAGAGTCCCTTGGAATGCAAGGAGATCCAGTCAGTNGGGTGGGAGGTGAGAGGTGGGAGGGATGTTCAAGAGGAAGGGGACATGGTTGATTCATGTTGATGTATGGCAAAAACCTAAAAGAAAGCTGAGTACTGAAGAATTGATGCTTTTGGTGTTGGAGAAGACTCTTTAGAGTCCCTTGGAATGCAAGGAGATCCAGTCAGTCCTAAAGGAAATCAGTCCTGAATATTCATTGGAAAGACTGATGCTGAAGCTGGAACTCCAATACTTTGGCCACCTGATGCGAAGAACTGAGTCACTGAAAAAGATCCTGATGCTGGAAAAGATTGAAGGCGGGAGGATAAAGGGATGACAGAGGATGAGATGGTTGGATGGCATCACCGACTCGATGGACATGAGTTTGAGCAAGCTCCAGGAGTTGGTGATGGACAGGGAAGCCTAGCATGCTGCAGTCCATGGAGTTGCAAAGCGTCAGACACGACCGAGTGACTGAACTGAACTGATGGCAGGAACCAGCATAGTACTGTAAAGCAATTATCCCTCAATTAAAAATAAATAAAACTTTAAAAGTAAAAAAAGTATATAAAGTTTCAGATGGAATTAAGGTTGGTAATCAGTTTACTTTAAATGTGGAAGTAAGAGAAGAGATAAGGTGTCAGAGTGATGTAACATGAGAAAGACTTGACCAGCTATTGCTGGGTTTGAAGATGAATGAGACCCACAAACCAAGGGAATATGGGAAAATTTTAGAAGCTGGAACAGGCAAGTCAGTGGATTCCAGAAGGAACACTAACTTTGATTTAGCCCAGTGAGACCCATTTTAGACTTTGACCTCTAGAACCATAAGATAATAAATTTTTGTTGTTTCAGTGTATTAAGTTTGTTACAAAAGCAATAGGAAATGTACAAGCAATAGACTACAGTGATACTCATCCATTTAATTTGCAAGTCTAGCCACTACAGGAGCCAGATTAATCCTAGAGGATCGCGTTAGGCTACTGCAAACTTCCTCCAAGTAGTAGCCCCACTTGCAGCCCCTGTATAAAGTGTTAATTTGCCAGCAGATTAATATGGCCTCAAGTACATGGATTGTGGCCCCTGAGTTGTCAAATGCTGTCTTTTCCATTCCAATGAGAAAAACAAACAAACAAAAAAAACCTCTCAACATGGAATGGACAACAATAGATATTTACAGTTTTTCCCAGGGCTACTTTATATTTACTATCCTATGTCATAGGATAGTCTATCATAATATAGTCTGAAGAGGTCCGGATCATGTGGATATCCCCTCAAATAACACACTGAGCCACTACATCAAACATATTATTCTAGTAGTATCAGGGGACCAAAAGTGGCTAGCATCCTGGAGGCCTTGGCAATATACCTAAGTACCTAAGGATTGAAGGTAAACCCTACAAAGATTCAAAGGTCTATCACACTGGAAAAATTTTCAGCTGTTCCTTAGTTGTGAGTGTGCCAGGATTTCCCTTCAAAATAAAAGAAAACTATCATATCTTGCAACGTCCTTCATGAGAAAGAAAATACAATGCCTGGTAGGCCTTTTTGGATATAGAAGGCAGCACATTCTGAGCTGAGTGCTGAAGAATTGATGCTTTTTAACTGTGATGCTGGACAAGAATCACTTGGACAGAAAAGAGCTCAAACCAGTCAACCCTAGAAGAAATCAAGCCTGAATATTCATTGGAAGAACTGATGCTGAAGTTGAAGCTCCAATACTTTGGCCACCTGATGCAAAAAGCTGACTCATTGGAAAAAGACCCTGATGCTGGGAAGGATTGAGGGCAGGAGAGGGGGCGCAATAGAGAATGAGATGGTTGGATGGCATCACTGACCCAATGGACATGAGTTAGAGCAAAGTTTGGGAGATAGTAAAGGACAGGAAAGCCTGGTGTGCTGCATTCCATGAGGTCTCAGAGTCGGACACAACTGAGTGACTGAACAACAACAACATTATAATGTGGGAATGCTACTTCAATCCATATACTGAGCATCTCAGAAGGCTGCCATCATTTTATGGGGTGCAGAACAAGAAAGGGTTCTGCAGCAGGCCCCTACAATGTTAGCAGCTACCTGGCAGACTCTAGTATATTCGGTATATGAATGAAGTGATGCTGTGTGGGGTTCATGGGAAACTACTGTAGTAGAATCAGGCTTTTGGAGCTAGACTATGCCCTCTTGGCAGATACTCATGTGCTTTTTGAAAAACAATTCCTGCTGTGCTACTGGGCTCTGGTAGAGATGGAGCATCTGACTCAGAGATACCAAATGACTGTGCACTTGGAACTGGATTCTATCAGGTCCACTCAACTGTAAACCAGGGCAGGCTCAGTAACAATCCATTGTTGGAGGAATATGGTACATCTGGGGTCAAGCATGAGCAGGACTAAGGACATAAGCAAGCTGCATGAGCAGGTAGCCTGGATCCTCAGGCCATCTACTACTGTTGCATTTCTCAGCTCATCCCTGTCGACACTGGGGAGATCACTTATAATTAGACAGCAGAGCTTTCCAGATGAGGCAGCACAGTATATGGCTTGTTGTTGCCCAGTTGCTCAGTCGTGTCTGACTCTTTGTGACCCCATGGGCTGCAGCACACCAGGCTTCCCTTTCCTTTACCATCTCCCAGGAGTTTGCTCAAACTCATGTCCGTTGAGTAGATGATGCCATCCAAATATCTCATCCTCTGTCATCCCCTTCTCCTGCCCTCAATCTTTCCCAGCTTCAAGGTCTTTTCCAGTGAGTCAGCTCTTTGCATCAAGTGGCCAAAGTATTGGAGTTTCAGCTTTAACATCTGTCCTTCCAATGAGTATTCAGGACTGATTTCCTTTAGGATGGATTGGTTGGATCTCTTTGCTATCCAAGGGACTCTCAAGAGTCTTCTCCAACACCACGGTTCAAAAGCATCAGTTCTTCAGTGCTCAGCCTTCTTTATAGTCCAACTCTCACATCCATACATGACTACTGGAAAAACCATAGCTTGGACTAAATGGACCTTGGTCAGCAAAATGATGTCTCTGCTTTTTAAAACGTTGCCTAGGTTTGTCATAGCTTTTCTTCTAAGGAGCAAGCAGCTTTTAATTTCTTGGCTGCCGTCACCCACTTGCCAAATTTGTATTGGATTCAGCTTCCATAGAATCCAGTCTTTGACAGCCCACAATCCCACTTCCATTTCCAGCTTCAAGTACTAAGAAAATGTAGTATATATTTTTCTAGGTCTTTCTATAGGTCTATGTGATGTGTTTATAGATAAACACATCAACATTTAAAATGTAAACATTTTTCTCCAAAGAAATGGGATCATACTGTATATTTGGTTTTCTATGACTAGACATTGTTTAAGCAATTTTATTGAGGTATAACTTATATTTAGTAAAATTCACACTTTTAAAATATATCTCAGTGAGTTTTGACAGGTAATTAAGATACAAGATATTTACATTACCCAAACAAATCCCTTCATGCTCCTTGGCAGTTGGTCCCTTTAGCCCAGTCTAGCTCCTGGTCTTCAGACTGTCCCTATAGATCTGCTTTTCTGTAGTATCATTTAAATGGAATCTTATAGTATATAGTATTCTATGTCTGGACTCTTTCTTTTAACACAATGCTTTTGACATTTATTTACATTATTGAATGTAAAATTAATTTATACCTTTTTATTATTGAGTAATATTCCATGCATGAGTGTACCATATTTGTGTAGAGGTTTGTGTGGCATGTTTTTAATTTTTGTGGGAAACTGTGGAATGAGATTTTTGGATTATTCATTAAGAGTATTGTTGTAGATTTATAGATTTGTTGTTGTTTTAGTTGCTAAACTGTGTCCTACTCTTTTGCAGTCCCTTGAATTATAGCCCATCAGGCTCTTCTGTCCATGGATTTCCCAGGCAAGAATACTGGAGTGGGTTGCCATTTCCTTCTGCAGGGGATCTTCCTGACCCAGGGATTGAACCCATGTCTCCTGCATTGGCTGGCTGATTCTTTACCACTGAGCCACCAGGGAAGCCCCATTATGAGAATATTTAACTTTAAAAGAAACTGAAACNTAGAGGAGCCTATTGTTTAATGGCCTGCATTTCCATGACATACATCGGAGACTGACAAGAATGTTGTATCAGCAGAAAAACTGACAACTTAGACTAAAAAAGAACAAGCAACAGGATGAAATGAAAGAAGGTTGTTGGTCCCCCAGAATTCCACAGGCAGGAAATATGATAAAACTGCTCATCTGCAAATATGTTCTACCCTTCAAGAAAAAAGGATGCCTTTAAGGGTAAGGCATTGGGTCCAGAGGTCAGAGCCAGGAGTTACAGAGGTTTATTCCCAACCTTTGAAATCTAACGAAGTCTGGCCAGTTGGATTTTGAAATTGCGTGAGACCAGTGACTCTTTTTCTTCCATGGTCTCCCTTTTGCAGTGAGAATGTCTGTAACTGTTATCCTATGGCTTCACTGTATTGTGTGAGCACGCATCTTAATTTGTTATGGTTGCTATAATAAAATCCCACAGATTCGGCGGCTTATAAACAACAGAAATTTATTACTCGCAGTCTTGGAGGCTTGGAATTTCAAGATCAAGATGCTGGCAGTTTTCATGTTAGGTGAGAGCCTGCTTACTGGGTAACAGACAGCAATTTCTGGCTGTGTTCCCACGTGGTAGAAAGGAGCAAGGGAGATTTCTGGGGCCTCTTTTATAAGGTTATTAATCTCATGAGGGTGAGATTAATCTCATGAGGGTGAGATTAATCTCATGAGGGTGAGATTAATCTCATGAGGATGAAACACTCATTACCTAACCACTTCCCCAAAGCCCCATCTCCTAATACCTTCACCTTGGGGATTAGGATTAACATATGAATTTTGAAGGATACAAACATTCAAACCACAGCAGCATATAAGTAGCCTGCTAGTTTCACAGGTTCACAAATGGGGGAGAATTTTGCTCTAGAACGGATTATATCCAGAATTCTATCCATATTTGGCTTAGATGATGAGATTTGGGACTTCTTGAGTTGATGGTATGTAGGTAAGATTTGGCACCTGCAATAATAGATTGGGACTTTTGGAGACGTTGGGATGTAATACAGCAACATCTCCCCTGACTGAAGTCATTAGTTTTCCTTTGCTTGAGAATCTGAAATGGCCTCCCTTGAGTTGGTTAGTTTGCAGCAAAATGCTGATCTCCTTTAGGACCACTTCTGCTTCCTCTCATTACTGCTAGACGTATAGCCAGACAGACCTCTTCACATCCCAGAGGGAGAGATCCCACGAGGAGACACCATTTGCCCCCAGTTGATTGCAATATACACTAGAGAAACATGTATGGAAATGGATCCTAAGGGTGCTAGATGAGGACGTCCGGAAATCCTTAAATTCTGATTCTTTTCCTTCCCCTATGCGCAGTCTCCCTGCTAAATGACACCAAGTTTATTTGGTAGTCTAGAAGGAAGATATACCATATGTGTTTTTGGTAGGTTAGTAAGGTCCTTCCTCACGAGAACGCCAGCCTCCTCTTTATTCATATTCAGGGGACTTTAATCCTGGGAATTGATTGAGGATTCACAATTCTCTACTGTAGTGGTTAAGTCAGACTTTTTAAACATTAAGTCTAAGCTCTTTCACTTACATACATGAAGAAAGACTTGTTCACCGCCTCTCTTATTTCAGTCCTAAGGGCGCTGTGATCAATTCGCCAACACGAAAGCTCTAAGCAGGTTTAAATAGCCTCATGACTACTTTGACTCTGCTTTCATTACAGTAACCATAGATGCCTTGTCTTTGAGGATTAAGTGCTCTCACTTGCTCCCTGTCACCCTAGCGTTCCATCATTCTCAGTGAATTCACTGAGTCCAGTTGGACGGCAGCTTTTCTCATACTGGCTTGCAGAGAATAATCACCACCAAGCTCTTCATGGACACCAGGGCTAACCTGATCAATGAACTTCTCTCTCTTTCTCTAGGTTGCAAGATTTAGCCATTGTATTAGTTTTCCCCCAAAACTTACATGCTTTTGGTTTTATTGATACGCACTTAGCCTTTGTTTTGTATTTAATTAATTTTGTGTTTATTAATGTATTTCTTTGATTTCTCTATACTTAATTGATCATTTTTTCTTGATTCTGAGTTAAAATTTTGGTGTTGTTTTCAGTCTCTCTTAACTTTGATAAATTATTTTAAGCTGTAAGCTTATTTCTTGCTTTGGATATCATATGTCATATTAAACTGGATCACATATGCTTTGATAAGCAATTTTCTTTGTCATTCATTTTTCTGTAGTTTGTAACTTTGGTTTTGAAATCCTCTTTAAACCAAGAGTTATTTAAAAGAGTGCTTCTAAATCTCTAAGTGCACATATTTAAAATAAAAATTATTCTTTTCTTGTTATGCTTGCTTTTATTGTGGTTGTTAGAAAATATGTTATACATGATTTTTTCCCTTGAATTTGTTAAGGTTTTATTTATGGCCTCATATATGGACAATGATTATAACTGTTCTCTGTGCTTGAAAAGCAAATACACCCTTTACTTTGAGGGGTTAAGAAGGAAACCTAGTTCTGTTCCTTTTTCCTATATCTACTGTCTTATCCCTCCTGCCTCTCACTCCAACAATAATTTCAAAATTCTGCTCTTGGTTTCTGTTTTAACCTTCCAAAATTAAAATAGATCAGTGGCCTTCACCACTGTACTTTCCTACTTCCTCTTCCCTCTCCACCACCATCTTCTAAACAGCATTCTTTAACCCTAATTTCTAGATATTATGACATTTTAGCTGTAAACTGTTGTTTACTTTTCCTTGAATTATGCCTTTTCACTTTTTATAATCCTCATTGAACATATATTTTATTCTTCAAAATTGCATTGTCATCATTTTAATTTTAATATTTTTTAACAGTTTTTAAAAGCAAGTTTTGTTTTTTTTTTTTGCTTACACTGTTTCTTGAGAAGACGAAAATGAAAGTGGCTCAATCTTGTCCGACTCTTTGAGACCCTATGGACTATAGAGTACNTTTCACTTTTTATAATCCTCATTGAACATATATTTTATTCTTCAAAATTGCATTATCATCATTTTAATTTTAATATTTTTTTAACAGTTTTTAAAAGCAAGTTTTTTTTTTTTTTTGCTTACACTGTTTCTTGAGAAGATGAAAATGAAATCTTGTCCGACTCTTTGAGACCCTATGGACTATAGAGTCCATGGAATTCTCCAGGCCAGAATACTGGAGTGCGTAGACTTTCCCTTCTCCAGGGGATCTTCCCAACCCAGGGATTGAATCCAGGTCTCCCGCATCAGGCAGATTCTTTACCAGCTGAGCCACAAGGGAAGCCCAAGAATCCTGGAGTGTGTAGCATATCTCTTCTTCAGCGGATCTTCCCAACCCAGAAATCGAACCGGGGTCTCGTCCATTGCAGGTGGATTCTTCACCAAATGAGCTATCAGGAAAGCCTTGTACACTCAGTCTTTTACTAATTTGAGATTCTTTGTCCTGAATTAGTTTTCTCTTTGCTTTTTTGTTGCCTAGGGAGGATATAAAGGTAGTATATTTGAGAGCATGTAAAATTTATTCTCTTGCTCTTCCATGGAGGTGGTATCTAGGCTGGTAAAGAATTCTTATCTTACTTCTTAGAAATATTTTTCCCTGTCTTCCAGAGTTGCAAGTGAGGAGTCCATTGTGAAGTTCTTTCCTAAGTTAATCTGTGTGTGT